>OOFC01014223.1:0-11569 GCA_900323345.1 Pseudochromis fuscus
CCTGTGAGAGCTGCCACCCACTCTAATTCCATCCTGCTGTGTTGAGACTTGGCATCCATAAATTTCAGCGACAAAAGAAATATTATCACAACTAATGAAATAAAGCTTAGCCCACTCTAACATGCAGAGGTCCCCTCTGGGCAAATTGTCTTAAGTCATTCTTGGAAGATGGTAATTAAAAGACAAACTACAGGCCGCGGTGATCATTTGCCGAGCTGAGATCCTCCACAGAATGGAAATATAGTTTTTAAAAAAGTTAATTATTACAGTTTTATGGTGGTGTCAGGCTCCTCTTGTGGCACTGATGTTTTGTTTTTTTTTCTTTCCATGAGGAGTTTGAAATGATGTCCCAGTGTCAGAGTTAAAAATGGGGTCACTCATGCATTGGCTTATTGGTATGAAAGGCTCTCCATACCCCTTCAGTGGTGAGGCGCTCCTCATTTACATTCATGGGCTGAGAGAACGTCAATGATGTTGACTTAATGAATTATGTCCATGCGATGCATCAGTGTAACAATAAATATCGCCTCCTCTTCTTGGCTGATGATTTGTTTTCACTGCTGCATGCGAGGTGATATCATTCATTGTCTGTTTGTGATCCTACCTGATCTCTGAATCGGGTGACAACAGGAAGTAGCATAGGAAACGAAAAAGGATAAAAAAAAAAACATTCTGCTGCAGTTTTAATGGGCCCATCCCTAGAGCTTCACTTGTGGATGAGTAAAGTCAGACAGTTTACTCAGCACTGCTAACTGTAGGAGAATACCATATGTCCTCTCTAATGAGAAGGTTCAGGTCATTGGGAATGCAGCTAGCTAAACCTTCAAGAACGGGGTGCTTGGAGATTTATTTGAAAGTGATTCATGGACTGAAAAGTGCCAATTAGCACAGGACAAACCGGCGCACATTATAGACGGCAGGAGCAAAGGGTTGCAACAGTGAACTTGACCGCTGATGGCTCCATCGATCAAGAAAGGATTTTAGTCTCAGAATGAATTATGCCATCACTGTGTTTGCCACCAGAGCGTAGGAGAACTGGGTCAACTGGATGACAAAGTGTGTGTGTGTGTGTGTGTGTGTGTGTGTGGTGCTGGGCCCTCTTCAGAGATGAGCTTTTGAAGCTTTTTTGATAGGTCGAAGCAGATCACTCCCATTGTAGTGCACCATCTCGGTTTTGATCTCTGACTTCAAAATGACAAAGAGAGCCACAGAATCAAAGGTAATGCGCAATCAATCTGTTCCCCCATGACAGCTGGAAGAAAGCTGTAGCTGAGCAGAAACAAAGGGCTGTACACAGGATTTGTATAAGCTGCTTCATCTGTGCAGCATTGCCTGAGAAAAGAAAATCCTAAATATATGTCTGCAGGAATGCCAGACGACAGAACCTGACCTTGTCACACTGAGAGCAAGCCAGAAAACCAAGTCTGGAGGAGTCGCACAGCAACAGCTTTACCTCAGATTAAAATCCTCCCACTTTTGTTTCTAACACCCACCCTCCGCCGGTCGCCTTTCAACTCCCTCCCAACCACAAAACACATCCTCGTCTGATACTTGATTTATATTTCCTCTTTTTTTTCTTTTACAAAAAATAATGTCTCCTTTGGAGCAATTAATGCTGGCATGTTTGTTCCCTTTCTTTGCTATGCACATTGTGTATTAATACTAAAAGGTCAGTGGAGGCATTTATGGGTCTGTTCCTTCATTACTCATTCTAAGTGTGTAGTTTGACACTTGCGTCCCTCCGTAGGTCCCCCTGGGACTAATTTTTCTATCCAAAGAGATGCAGTGATGCAAACCTGCAGCAGGGCAGGACTCTTCCTGCAATCCAAGTGCTTCCATTAAAAAGAGTCGGCGGGGCTTTGCTTGTGTGAGCATCGATGCAATTCATCATGAAGAGTTTCTTCTTGTGAGGGCAGATGGCAGGTGGTGTTGATTGAGTCAGCGCCACAATCTGGGGATGTGCTTCTCTATCTAGTTTACAAGAAGGAGGCGACAGACAGACTCTGTGACAGATAGAGAACGATCACTTGAACCAACATGCACAAGTTAAAGAAGTACGCGGTAAAAGGATGAGGTTGGCAATACGTCTTTATATTGTAAACAAACTCCATTTGGAGACTTGAGATCTGACAAAGGCTTTGAGGCTGTTTATGAGACCAGGCTTGTCAATCAAAACAGACATACCTAAAAATATACCACTTTGAGGCCTAATGTCTGCATAATTATGAAACTATTTTCAGATGGACCACAGGGGCACTGATTAGAAGAAAATAGTTTAGCTAATAATAATATCAGAATGACTTGTAGAGGAAAATAATCATATTCACTTTTATTTATTTGTATTGAAGAAGTTGAGGTTTTTTGAATGGAAGTCAGTAATCTAGCATCTAGTGGCCAGTGATGGTTTTGCACTTTGATGATTCTCCTTTCACTTCACCATCTAAATCCCTGCTCTTTTTTTCACTCAAACCATGATCCACAGGTGATAGGGTGACTGTGGCTCAGGTGGTAGAGCGGGTCGCCTGTGAATTGTGAGGTTGTGGGTTGGATCCCCGGCTCCTCCTGTCCACATGTCAAAGTGTCCTTGGGCAAGACACTGAACCCTAAGTTGCTCCCATTGGTGGCTAGTGCCTTGCATAGCAGCTCGCTATATAAATGTCCTCCATTTACCATCCACACCTACAATTAACCAAGTGGTGGTTAAATTAACATTTATTGTTTCCACTGCAATATTTCAACAGTTGTTTTGAAATGGTTTGGAGGCCTCCACTCAAAAAGCACTTCTATGTATCACAGTAAATGCACAATCATAGAAAATATGATTTATCTTTGTTTCAAGGACTGTATCTGGTGCAATGAATGTGTTTTCATAGTTTAATGTGAGGTAATGGATGATCCGTGGCATACGTGGTAAGCAAGAAATTACCATTTTATTCATGTAGCATCTTTCCAAACCAAGGTTATGAAGTGTTTTACAGTAGGAGAGAATCAAAAGATGAATAAAAACAACAACAAGAAGATGCATCACAATCTGAGGCATTACTTAGCAAAATAGTTAACCTGTTAACTCAAGGACAAGACCATTGTGAAAACAGATCTTCAGCAGCAACTGAGAGAGTTACACTGTCAAGAGTTTCAGTTCTTATATTTTCTTGTATATACGTTTAACATTTTTATGTTAGTTTGTTTTTTATTGATATGATTTGTGTCCTGGAGTATTAATGTCTTACACAAAAACACCTCAAAGAAACAGAACAACTATAGAAAAAAAGAAGTGAATCTAAAAGAAAAATCTTTTGACGCTTGATAACAGATTTGTTTTATCTGTGACATGTTCCCAATAAAGCTGACGTGTTTCTATTTTAGAACTAACTCATTTAGTTACATCAAATATGCAGACCTCAAGAACATCCCAAGTGAATAAGAAATCAAACATTTGGATACAAACTTCCATTAAAATTTAACAAGGAAAGAGGCCCCACACAGAGAATATATTATGCTGCAATGGGCTGCTTGGTATTCGTCTAAAAAGCGCGGCTGTTGCTGTGAGCGCAACATGTTCTTTGCACTGTTTGGTGTTAGAATCATGGCATGGTAATTCCTCTTCATTTACGCTGCATAAATTACATTTTCACTGTGACAGCAGAGCTCGCCCCGCATGACAGCCCATAGCCAGTCTAACAATTAATTTAATATCTGAGAACGCAGTTCATTTGTTTGGCTGTGAGGAAATTGAAAATCCTAATGAAACGGCTCCTCTTGAAAAAAGCAGTCTGAATTATACCGCAGTGTAAATTTTGGGTCTTCACGAGGGTTTTTTTTCCAGTTGTAATGGGCTTACCTGAAGGACCAGGTGAGGATAATTTGGGCTGAAAATGAAAAACAGTTCTAGTAACGTAACCTCTTTATCGTAATCAGGTGGCAGCGATGATAAACAAGAGACATTTATCCACAGAGCTGTATACGTACTGATTAATGTAGCCGAGCACAACGGCAAACTATGCAAATAAGCAATTGTGAAGGGATTACACAAATCCATTATTGTATATGCCAGAAATCCTTACATTGTCAACACAACAGATAACAAATCCATGAAAAGGCTGTGAAGAGGTAGAGATTGGCTTGTTTGTGACACTGCAGAAGTGGGATCAGGGATGTCATCCACACAGCGAAGCCACTGAAATCAAAGCCCCGAGGTGACAGGTGAATAGACAGTCCAATTCAGTCCCACCTAAAACCACCTACCTTCCTGTAACAATGGGTGAATTATATAAAGGGCTGCCTCTACATTTTTACAATGTGGTATATTTACTGTCTTTTAAGTAAAGGATTGTTTTCTCCATCCTTCTTTTGTTTTGTCTTGTTTTGTGTTTGAAGACACAGCAGTCTTAGAAATAAATCTTTGTCAAAGTGAAAAAAATAAATCTGCAATCAAAATGGACTTGAGAGTTATGTATCATAACTTTTCAGAACTCCCCCACAGAATCATAATACCATTTGAGCGTCTTAAATCCCAATATTATAAAGTACAACCATCTGTCCTGCTTCTCGTTGGCTTAACAAAATAATAATGTGTTTAAGAGACATAGCACAAACAGCACAAGAGCAAAAAAGAAAAGACAAGGCATATAAACAAGAGAGAAGAAAAACAGGGAGGAACCAGAAAGCACTCAGAAAGCACAAACCTCTGCCAAGACATCAAACTGTCTCAGATTGTGGACATTATCCTCCTGCATATGTGAGCAGGTTTTCAACAAACTCCATTAAGATGTAACAAACTTCTGAATTTTATCCAAAGAGATGAAACATTCAACTGTGTTCAGTTTGTACGCACTGCTTTGTTCTTGTTCTTCATATCCAGCTCAGCTCATAGTCACAGTGGTTGTGTTTTCTCATTGTAAGTAATAGGGACTGAGATTTATTCAGACAGGATCCCATTCTGTGATCTCTACAACTAACAATGATAATGATTAATCAAATAAATTATTAATTTAAAAGCCACCCTGAAGACCTGTGCAGTAGTTTTCTGTCATGTTGCTAACAGGGGAATAAACAAAGAAACCAACACAGGCAAAAATATAAGCTGGTGGTGGTACAAATAATAAAAATGACATGACATGAGAGCCACACAAACATGCACATAACATGAGCATTGGTATATTGTATATATTGTACAGCTGATACATTCACTGTTTGCTACTGTGCGTATGGAGTATGTTTTTTTTTTTGTTATTGCAGTAAAATGTGTCTGACTAAAAAGGCAAAAAATTAGCTTGTCAACAGAGAAAGCATCTCAGTGACCCATATGTCAAGTCTCAAACTGTCACATCAAAAAAAAAAAAAAAAATCACCATAACAACAGATGAATATTAAATAGAAAGCATCAGTTGTCGTATCGCTACCGAGACTAATTCATTTCTTGCTGAGGTACATAAGTGTTTAAAGCACTTGACATGTGTGGTGCTTGTCGCCTTTGTTGTTTAAATATCACTACATTAACCTTTTGATGAAGATGAACAGCCAAACAAATGTTAGTGGGCCCTCTGGGATTCCTGTTGTAAACACTTGACTGCTGCGTGAGAGCCGCTGGAGCCATTAGCCTCCCAGTCAGATCTATCTTCGGCCATCAAGGGACCAGCAGACACTCGCTGTCAGAGGCCAAAGCAAAATTGATCCATTGTAATTGCATCCGGTGTGAAGTTAATGACTTTTTAAGGCAAAGTGGCCATCATTGTTTCACATTCTGACAGATATGTAAATGACCTTGACACGTACATATGCTAATTGGCGACCGAGACAGCTGTCTTTATGGATGAGCTTGTATCCTTTAAATATCTGTGAAATGAGGGTGTGTTGCTGAGCTGGTGGAGGTAAAAAGCACCCTGCTGCTGCTGCTGCTGCTGCTGCTATGATTGGTGAATATAGCACCCGACTCTCTGACTGAGCTCCACCTGTATATATTGTACCGGTTTTAAGATTAAAATAAATGCTACAAATCAAACAGAGTGCACATGGTAGTCTTTATAACACAAAGTATGCTCCATGGACACATCAGTTGAAAAAAAAATATATCAGAAATTGTCTGTGCATGGCAACAGCTCATTCTGCACAACATGATCAACCCTGGAACTGGACGTTCAATAATTTCCAACAGACTGACATCACAAGGAGAAACACGGCTGTTTCTCGCAGTTAAAGGCTACCACCAGAACACCCTTTGCATTCTTTTATATTTCCTGTTGGTGACTCTGTCATGAATCACAGCTGTATCTAGTTGAAAACAACTCAAATTCAGACATGTGTTAGCTCAAAGTGTCCTGCTTCTTTACAACATTTAAAGTTGACTTATTCAGATGGATGTTATTACATTTTATAGAGCTGACAAAGCTTTGAAGCAGGGGTCTGCAACCCTGGTCCTAGAGAGCCACAATCCTCCATGTTTTAGATGTTTCCCTCTTTCATCACACCTGATCATTAGCAGTCTTCTGCAGAGCTTGATGATGAGCTGGTCATTTCAGTCAGGTGTGTGGGAAGAGGGAAACATCTAAAAGATGCTGGATTGCAGCTCTTGAGGACCAGGGTTGCAGAACCCTGCTTTAAAGAGTCAAGCAAATAGTATGGTGGTGAAATTAAACAGTTTTTTAATCAGCTCTGGATCAGAAAATACATAGAAAAGAAGATACTTTATTAATCCCCTTGGGCGAAATGCAATAAGCCTTTATTGTATTTGTATTTTTTTCTGTCTTTTGAGCCAGAATTGAAGCAGCAACCTAAGAATATATGTCATGTTGCTCCTACAGTCCTCCTCCAACTGAGTTATCAAAGGGACATGAAGAATTAATTGTAGTAATATTGCCATAAAGCCATGAATACCGTCTTTCCACAAATAAAAGCTGGTATTCAGTTAAGACGTGTTTCTAGTAAAGGCTGTGGTCATAGTTGATGTTAACAAATAACAAATACACTCTGTACTCTAATGAGAAAAAAAAAAAAAAAAAACTCTTGCAAATACATTAAACATAATGTGGCTGCAAATGTTTCAGAAAAGCCTTGAAGAAATGAAGGGTTTCTGTCCAGTAGAACAATAAAGGGCTTTTAATTTGAAACTGAATTCATTTCTTTTTTTTCTAATACAGCAGTCACTTCTGATCCACTTTGTTTGAAGACTTACAACAAGGCTTTGTACTCAAGTGTGATTAATTAGAAAATATAAAGTTCTGCCTCTAATGAAGGCTAGCCTCAACCTCTATCATTCAAATGTTTGGGTCATCCTATAAAACCAATTGATTTCCAATGTCAACAAAGATGTTTTGTTGGTTCAGAGAATATTTACCTAATTTACCTTGGTGTTGTGGTTGCTGTGATATCACATTTTACCTTTGAAAAGCTCACAGGTATTTTGTTCCTTTGTTTACTGACACTAAACATGTGAGTGCTGGCTAATATCTCCCAACTCCTCATGTCCATTGCAATGGACGGCGAACTTTAAAAAAATAATCCTATTAGTTAAGGGTAAGAGTTACATTCAAAATAACCTGAAATATTACTTGCAACAGTTAAGATTATGCTGAGAGCAAATTTATTTGGCTAGCATGAACATAAATTCATATTTTTGATCGTCACTCTTTCAGAGCTTGCTCAAAGTCATGACTCGATTGTGATTGGATAATCCTAATGATCAACCATGCAATGCTGAGATGACTCAATTGCAGCATTTTTATTGGTTTAGAGCCACAAATATGTCATGTCCATGGACGCAGGGTTGGAAAGGGTTAAGAATTAAGAAAGTTATTATTTAAGCGCAGCTCGCTTGACCAAATGAGAAAGCCCAATGTTAATTAAGTCAGGTACATGTTTCTGTGGACAAGTACAAGCAATATTAAAGATTTGTCTTACTTGTAACCTGCAGACAGATGCTAATGTGAAACACTGAATCTGTGACTTTGTCGATGAGACAAAATTTTAACATTTAGGCAGTGTTTCAAATTTTGCTAGAGGTCGTCTTCTGAAGTGTCTGAGAAAATGTCATCAGTCATTAGGATACAGTCCATGAAACACAATGCTCCATTTCAGCTGGAGTGTTTCCTTCAGGGAATCACAAGGATCGTTCAAGCTGACTGGATCCAGCAGACAACAGCAAATTGTTTGCTCTGAGAAATGAATGGGCAGGGCCTGGATGTTCTTTCGGCTTTAGACTGAGAGAAATGTCACCGAAACTGCGCATCCCTGAATTTTGAAGGTAACAACGTGGATATGAAATTGAGACTCGGCTGCAGGCCTCTAATTTCCAAATTCTCAGTTAATAGGTCGAAGTCATGGATTGCTAACAACAACAACAGCAACACATTATGCAGCACATGAAAGGCCAGATGCCTTGGAGACATGAATTTGAAAACGTTATCATTGAAGAAAAAAAGGTGAATTCTTTCAAATAATTTCATTTTCATAATCGGCTTGGCCTTGACTCCTTCTTGGGCTAAAATGCATCTACTTTAGGAAGCCTTTGGACATTTAAAAGTTTTGAAAAAAGGTTATTTTGAACTTTATACTAAAAGCTATTGCTTTAAGATTTTTCAACCCATTTAAATTAAGAGATTTTATTTATTCCTCTGCTCTGGTGGTTGGAAGACTACATTTTATTTTCCTCCCGGTTACAATGTGTGCTTGCCCATGTTACTGATCTCCAGGGTCCGAGTGTTATATTAGTGCCATCTCGGCACTTCCAGGCTCAGTCCCTGCCAAGGTCACTTGGCCTGAGCTGCAGTTGACGGCTCCCAGTCAGCCAGGCCAGATGGTCCCCTCTGCACACATTACCTTCTGCTGATACCACTCTGAAGGTGAGGACATCACAAGTGACATTCATAAGCCACGTATCCTGAGTTTCAGCTGTCAGTGGGAGGTCCTAGAAGACTGAACACCACGTGAGCAATAATAGAAGATAAGAGTTGTTTTAAAGCTCCTAAAATATCCATTGATGGATGATGGATGTGTCTCTAAATGAGCATTTGGAAGAATTCTTCAGATGGTGTACATTCACATCAGCTATGAGTTAAAGGCTAATTAGACTGCTTCATGTTTTGCTGCTTTAATGATTGATTTTAGCATTTCAAAGTGGTCCAGCAAGTCATTTTTAGTCTGATGGTGCAATGTGCCTCTCATAATGTTCAAAAAAAAATATCCCATAATTTGGCTCAAGACTTATGCCTGCTACCATGCACATACACCCTATCCACATTGCAAATGTCAGATTGATAATGGGACAGGTCAGTAGAAGTGTGCAAATAGCTGAAACTTCCACAGCTGGCATTAAATGTATCACAGACAGTGACACTTGGCTGAGTCACAAGCTCCTACCCTGTTCAGCTAAGCTTTTGACAGGAATACCAACATCCTTACATCTGAGCCGCTTGTGTGCTACTCCAGTTTCAGCTTTACAGCAACTGAAGCTGTGCACACTGACAGGAGACATTTTTTATTATTAATATAGAGTAAAAATGATGTATTTTCCATTAAAAAAATCTACATGAAGAGACTCAAGGTTTTTAACATTCCAAACAACTGATGATGGTGATTGAAAAGTGCTGAGGAACAAAGAAGAAGAACTAATTACATCTATAAATTCCTCAAAATAAACATATCTGAGGATAATATTCAACTGCACCACATGTCTGCTGTCAGTGTGTCAGCTTCAACAACTTTCTCCTTCCCCTGCAGGAGCCTGGTGGGCAGAGTCAGGCCTTCAGGGGGCTCAAGCTCAACTTTTTTTTTTTTTTTTTTTTTTGAAACCAGCTGGGCACAGTCTATCCCAGACCCCAGAGCTTCAGGGGCCCCTAAAGCTCCTTTCTCAATATTTTGTGCTTGCCTATTCAATTAAAACCACAGACCCTGCACAGAAATTCAACAAGCACCACTAAAACATATAATGATCTTGTGGGGTGTCCCATTTAGGTGCAATACATATGCACATTATAATATTATACTTTTATTTTCTATATTTTATAAAGCAATGCACAAAAATTCCACTGTTCTTATGCTGTCCTTTAGTTATGCAAATGGTACTAAATACTTATTCTGTTCTACTTACTAACAATACTGCCAAAATAAAGGTGTGACACTTTAGCAGTAATAGCAGTTATAATTCATATTTCCATAACAGGTCACATGACATGATATAGATCCTTGTAATGATCATTTTGTGTTTACCCTCAGCTGTCAAACTAATTTGTGTGTTGTATCACTCTCCTTGTTTTTGACATCAAAAACTGTTTGTTTCTTGCAAGAAGACCATGATACTCTGATAATGTGTAGTACCTACTCGCATAAAGTTACTGTGGAACATTTATCAGACTAAGCTGGACACTTTTCTCAGGAGTTGGTGGCAACCAAAACTGAAAAAATAAATATTAAACATACACTCTCCATGTAATTGAGGCACAACTCCAAATGGATGCTGATGTTGTGAAGATGATAACACCTGCTTTGCTTGCAGTTTGTTTTTGCTGCTGTCTACTGGATAAAAAATCTTAAAGTCCAATTTGAAAATGAAAATGTGTTTTGAATCCTTTTAGATCACATTACAGGTCATGGTCATTGATATTTACGGAAGAGTATTAGGGCCACGCAGACCAAAAAAAATTAGAGAAAGTGGATTTTTTTTCATCATGCACTTCGAGAAAAAAAGTGGAAATGTTGAGAATACACAGTGTAGTTATCAGCGTTAAGACTTTGAAGAGACTGTGCAGAAAACTGCGACTGTTCCTAGGAATAAACCAGACAAGCTTGGAGGAGGTGGCCTCATTCAGTGAGCATCTCTCAGTCGTTCTCCTCACTGGACGGGATGGACCAGAGGAGACATTTCTGTGGTGGTGTTCAGTGTATTGCAGCGGACTCTTATATTGAAAGGGCTGTCATAGGAAGTAGTTCAAGAGACGCGACTGTTGTTGTTGTTAATTGATGTCTATGCACTGTGTGGCATTAAAAAAGAGCCTCGGTGTTAAACTCTTAAGTGTCATAGTGAATCCTTAACGCACAATGCGACAATTTCAGCATTATTCTTGATTTTGTATTTCAACTTTATTCTCGCCATTATATTTTGACTTTTTTCCCGACATTGAATTTCAACTTTATTCTCGCCATTATATTTCGACTTTTTTCTCGACATTGTATTTCAACTTTATTCTCGACATTTCGACTTTATTCTCGAAGTGCATGATGAAAAAAAAATCTACCTTCTCTATTTTTTTTTTTCTCTGCTTGGCCCTAATACTCTTCCGTAGATATTGGCCAAAACATTTTTCAAAAAAAAATCTGTTTTCATAACTTCAGGAGCAATTTCAACCAATAGTATCAGTGTATCCTCCTGTCAATTAATCTGGTGTTAGTGGTGGTTTGTTGTGTTTCAGTGCTCCAATCAAATGGATCCAAATGGCGACACATCTGTTTTTTGCCAGACAGAAGTTGTCTCAGTGTGATTTTAAAAAGTTACATACACCTTAAGGGAAATCTAATCACCACAGAAAATAATCCGATACATTCACACAAGAAAAAAAAAAAAAAAAAAATGTGGGGG
>OOFC01014223.1:24330-41657 GCA_900323345.1 Pseudochromis fuscus
TGAAATCTAGCATCTACAAGCACAAATGTTGGAGTTTTCATTTCAATCTATTAAGATCCTTTCTCTTCTTGTTCTATATTCCATGGTGTCACAAAACTTCCAATAATGAATATATATATATATATATATATATACAAAATAGGTCCAAGGTACAATAACAGTGCTATAGCAGGTAAGCCTATCACTTGAAGCCGCTGAGGCCTGCATAGACGGGCTAAAGGGTAACTGACGCACTTGCCAGCCACCGTTCATTATGTCTTGTGTAAATAAAGACATGTGACATCTTCTTGATTTTTATCGATTATTTATTGCTCACCATTTGTGGTCTTCAATGTAGGTTATCACATGCAAGTATCTGACAGCGGTGTCCATTACAATCCATAAACTCAACACAACAAATACACCAACAAACTTTTCCTGCATGGTGTGCTGGCGTAGCGCGTCAGTTACCTTTTGACCCGTCTATGCAGCCCTCAGTGGCTGTAAGTGATAGGCTTAACTGCTATATTCAAAGTCAAAAACCATATGTGCTCCCACCGACTAGCAGCACCTGTCACTTGCTGAAAAGTTCCTAGCTAAATAAGCATGTGAATCAACAAAGTGACACCTAGTGGACCAGTTAATGTCTTATACCCACACAATCTCAAAATGGCCCGTACAAGCGCTTCAGTGCAACGTTAAAATTAGGCTACGTTCAGACTGCAAGCTAAAGTGACCCAAATCCAATTTTTTTGCCCCTATGCAACCTGTATCTGATCTTTTCATGACAGTCTGAACAACACAGATCCGATTTTTTCAAATGCGACCCAGGCCACTTGGATATGTGGTCCTAAATCAGATACGTGTCTGATCTTTTGCCATGCGACTTCTGTCTGAACGGCCAGGTCGCATTTATCCAACCTACACGTCACAATACGCAACAAATGCCTTTAATCTGCGTAACTCCGTAACATTAAAGCCTCTCACATCACAATCCCACCACTCCTGGCTGCAACCACTCACCCATGCATTTCTCTGGATGGATGTTGCTGCCACTGCCCCACAAAACGAGATGGCCAAAAAATTGGCTCTCTTCCTTTTCAGCCTTCTTCTTAAAATCAGCTTGTAAATGTGTTTGCTCTGGTTGGACAACATGTGAATGAACTCGCAAAAAAATCGGATTTCACAAAAAAATCTGAATTGAGCATTAAGCCCTGCAGTCTGAACGTAGCCTTATACTCAAACAGGCTCTAATTTGATCAATTAAAAACATATTTGAAGATTCTTTCAGGCAAGAAATGTATTGTCTTAATTTCAAACGGCTTTCTGTGACACCACAATAGTAATATACTTCAGATCATCAGCACCTGATGCTGAGCTACATGGAGGTAGTACTATCCTCTGTAATGAAAACACAACCAAGGCCAATCCAGTCGAACAGAGTCATGCTGGTACCATGTATTGGAAAAGCACCATGAGTCATATCTTCATGTCTTTTCTAAGATGTCAAGGATTCCTCCATGGATTTTTTTTCCACATGCAATTACAAATTGTTCAACACTCCTTCCCCTGTAATGTGTTCTTTTTAGAGCCAAACTACATTTGTGACCAGAAGGTCCCGTGACCTCAGTCGCCATTGGAGAGCTAAATGGAGAATGAGCGAGCATTTAGGGGAAGTCTCAGGGGACCGGACATCAGAAGGAAGAGGTCTTCATAGATCCAGAATGTACTGAACACGGGTGGAAGAGCGAGGACGGGTGAGGCACAGAGCCCGGGGAGATGGAGAGGTGAGTATAGTAGGAGGAAGGTTCAGAACTCAGTGCAAGGATGGGAAAATTGTGTGTGTGTGTGTGTGTGTGTGTGTGTGTGTGTGTGTGTGCCACCTTCACCCTTCCCTGATGCTAAGGGCAGATGTAGAGATCACTGAAAGGCTCGGGTTTGGAACAACTAAGCAAAGAAAAGTATTTGTAATTTATGTGTGAGCATCTTTTTATTACCTCTTCAAAAAAATCACAATGCTCCTGCTGGACTATAAAGTAAAAATGTGTTTGTAAAACTACAAATACATATTATATTACATGAGGTGTTTTATAAAAAGAAGTTTATACATTTTTTACAGACTGTTCAAAAACAAATGAATCAAATCAAATTTCACAAATACTTGTTTTTATTCAATGGATGCAATTGTTAAAGTTTAAAACTGTTATTATACTTTTAAATTTTTATATAATGAGTGACAGTCAAATGTAGAATGAAGCAATGCTTTTTTAATTTGACACAGATTTATTTGTTAATTGATGCATATCTCATGTTATTATCAAAGTTTCCACCTGGTGAAAAAAGTTGGAAATAAAAAAATCTGTTCCCTTTAGCTGATGTTGTCTGTTTACCTGGTGAATTTATACAAGATCTCATTCCAAATTAAAGCAATAAAATACTGAATCTAAACCCACTGATGTGATTGTTTGTCTGTTGGTGCTGTCCACTTTCAGGTTCTGGATCAAATTCAGTCTCAAACCTGTTTGGACTGGTTTGAAAGTTTAAATTTCCAGTCAATAAAGTTATGTTACTTTGTATGTTTACAGTCACCTGTTGGTGAGATGGTTTCTGGCTCCTGTCACTCTCCCTGAGGTCGGCCAATCAGAAGAAAGTAAGCTCTTGAGAAGCGTGAACATGGTCAAAACAGGTTGTTCAGGCATGAAATGAGGTATAAATGCCCATTAGAGGATAAATAGGATTTTTTTTTTTTTTTTAACTGCAGTTTATGCAGAACTACTCTAGAGGAATCCAAGACCTTAGACATAAAGCTGGAAATGACCCTAATTTACTATTTCGAGTCAAAAAAACTCAAACAAATTCCACCATGCAAACTCTGTAAATAAGAAGACTCACTTATTATAATATTGGAAGCAGTTTATAACCTTTAATTGTGCTCCATTACTTAAGTTAATAACAGGAAGCCAGCTCCTAACAGAAAACACACTAAGGTTTTTAGCTTGTTATAAATACATAAACACATTTTCTTTTGGGTATTTTTCTTAAAAAAAAGAAAAAAAAAAGTCTAACAACCTAAATTGTAGTGTTAGTTAAACCAGGAAAAGCAAAACTCCAAATATTCATACATTTGGATAAAAACAAGCCTGAAAAAGCTTTTATGTAAACAAGGCTGGTTACATGAAAATAGAGCAAAGGTTTGGAAAATTCTTTTCATACTTGCTTTCTGTCTGACCTTCACTGGCACCAAAGACCACATTTTTCTCCATCACACAGACAAAAAAAAATCTGACATGTTTGCCTGAGGACCATCCCATTTCAAAGGTGGATTTTGTATGTAGACAACAACCCAGTAATTTCCCCCGACGCAGCAGCTGAGCACACTCGTCTGCGCGATGACAAACGGAAAGGGTTATCCGGTCCCCTCAGAATACCTCACAAACATCGCTCAGATAAACCTAATTTTGCCCAAGGCTCTCTTCACCTGCTTGAAAAGTAGAGCAATAAATTTGCAAATATCTCTGAGAATTCCCACTCCTCAGAACCTGCAGTAACTATACCTCCACAGGGGCCTTTCACTTTCCCTTGAGGACTTTGGGAAATATTGTTGAGGCCTTCAGTTTTTTCTTCTTACTGTAAAAATTACAAATGTCATGGAAGAAAAATCACAAGCTCCATCAGGGGCCCTGTAGCACTTTTTAGGGGGTGACATTGCCAAATGTGTTGGCTGCTTATTTATTAATTTTCTCTTTGCTTTGCATAACATTATTCATGAATATTAATGTCGCCTCATGGTGGGAACTGTTTGCAGCACTCAGTGGGCTGAAAGAGGCCATGAAACAAAGCTGAGGAAAATCATACTCGCTAATGTGAAGTGGGAGTTGTGGTGCCGTGGATCAGTCACTGAAATAACCGCACACTCATTTGACTTTTTTTTTAATGTACACAAAAAGAAACCAGCAGATTGCGCTCAAACATTTGACATAATTTTCTCCGACTTGCCAAAGAGCTGTCCAAGAAAAGCTTCACCCCATTTTCCACGGAGAAGTCATAGGGGAGCTGTGGTGTTGACCTATAGTGGGTCTTTACCCTGAGACTAGAACTGCTTTTTAGAACAGACAGCCCAACTTTGGGTCAGCGGGGATTAATTAGCTTTTTGAAACCCAACCAGCAGATGTCAAGGTAATCTTGGGATGCGGACTGCAGAGGTCAATGCAATATCTCCGAGCACAGGGAATGAGAGTGTCCAGCACTCTGCCATGCCAGGCATTAGGGCCCCAAATAGGCTGAGACCACTGCAGCCTCCATTCAGGCCTCATAAATGGTAAAGTTAATAATTGGGTCACACTTTTCATTCCTGCAGGAATCATCACAACTTTATTTTAACTGTCTTTCATTTCAAACCACCCATGGTTAGCTGCGCCGCACCAGAACATGTGCAAATTATTATTTAAAATCAGTATAATATTTATTAAATTAAACTTTCTGATCTTTTGGGGTAAATCAACTATTCACACATTCAACTGGGAGGGATTTGTCAGTTTTTCTTTCCCCTTTTTAATCTGTGAGTCTCACATTTGCCAGATCAGCCTCCACTCTTCTGCAGTACTGTGCCAGCACGGGAGGAGGCTCCGGCCAAACTCATTATTATTCTGTGAAAGGTGAGAAAACAGTCCCGGCTGAGAGGTGTTGAAATCAGAGTTGTCAAGGGCCGATCTCAACTATGTTAATGTCCTGGTGCTCAGAAAAATAAATAAATAAATAAATAACAGTGGCAAATATCATTGGGCTACATTTTAGAGACAGAACCAAGACTTTCAGGGTGTATCTACGTGTGTTTCTGACTACTGGACAGTGTGCACAGTTTTTCCAGATGTTTTCTATCGTCAGCGTGTAACATGTTTGCAGAGGACATTATTGTTGCTACAGAAAAATACATTAAAGCTATTTCAATCTACAATCAACCTAAATTTGACGGTATTCATACAATGAGTCAATGTTATTGTACAATACATTGGATAAATTATCATAACTAGGGGTGTAAAGATGAACCGAAATGAAATGCTATTTGGTTAAAACATTAAAGATACAAGCACATTGATCCACCTGTTTGTGGATTGATAGGAACAAAATATTTTATTTTGTATACACAGCCTATGTTTAATTGTCACAAAAATGCTATCATGCCAATATTCAGTCAGGGGCGGGGCTTCGGGGGGGCTGGGAGGGCGGCACGCCCCCTAAACCACAAAATGCCAAAAACACTGTAGTTAATATGCCAGGCCTGTATGTGGCGCTGTAACACCAGCACAGGAACATACCAAAACAGAGAAAAAGATACGGAGCATGTGCATAAAACTTGTGTGACAGGGAGCATGCGCATTGAACTTGTAGAGGTAAAAAAAAACAAAAACATATATAACAACACACACACGTTACTCACAGCAGTTATACAGTTTCAGAAGCTTTTGCTGTAAAAGCCAAAACAAGCCAAGCAGCTGCTGCAGCACTAACACAACGCTGTGTTCCACCATTGTTACTGTCATTCATGAGAATGCGTATTCACCATGCACACAGAGCTGCGGCAGGTGGCGTCTTCAGACTTTCCCACTCTGGGACCGGTTGTTTTCGGCTCCCAAAACGCCGTCTCCGTGTGGGAGATGGAGAAAGCGGGCCCTCCCATGACTTTTGTTTTTGACTCTTCCCTTCATCGTTGCAACCTCTGAGGTCATTCTCCAAGTTAAAACTCATTAAAAACCACTTGAGGAGCCCAGTGGGACAGGAGAGACCCAGTGAACTTGCCATGTTGGCCATGAGAATGAGAGAGCAAAGAAAATGGACATACAGAGCATCATGGACGAGTTCGTTGAGCCCAAGGCTCCTTGTATGCCCTTCAGATAGTGGTGAGTAGGCCTATAGTACTTCATATTAAGATTGTGTTTGAGAACATGTGGGCCGCTGTGCCAGTTTTAATAAACTTGATAACTACTGATACAGGTTCTGAGTTGAAACAGTTAAAGTAGGTGTCAAAATGATGTGGTCGCTATCCATGGTGCTGAACTACTTTGAATTTGGGTTATTTTTTATTAGTGACCATGCACTAGCCTCAGGTTTTTGTTGTTCTCTTGGTTTGTTGGAGTTTATGTCCATTTGATGGACTTCAAAGTGACATAGTCGCTGTCCGTGGTGCTGAAACTTGTAAGCATGTGTATGTTGTAAAATTATCATGAGCTTTATTATTTGGGTTTCAAGGGCCCAGTCATTTGCCCCGCCTGCAGCCTGGCTCTGATTTGTTCCGCTAGTGGTAGGTGTGTACATTACATAGCATTATGTAAACAGACTGCTATCATTAATTTCCTCATATATGCTTGTATTTGACCATAAGCAACTTTTTCAACAAAAGCAGATGTTGACCTGATGAGGCTGGATAAGAATTTCAGTACTGCTGCCCCCATGATTTGTAATTATCCTTTACGGTGACAAATGACGAAATTTTATTAATCTTGACCAAATAGTTCTGGAGACATTTCACCCAAAACTGCTAATGTCAACCTCAATAAATTCTTCATTTTGACTTGAAGTGGGAGAATGAACACTATCATTCCTAAATGCATGCTTTTAGTGTGGCTAAAAATCCACAGAAGGATTCAACTACTATTGCTAAAGACCCCATCATTAGCATGTAGTGGTTTGGCTTGATCACATATCATTATTGTTGCACAGGGCAAGAGAAAGGTCTAAAAAAAAACTGTCTCAGTCTGTTCTTGCAGAAAGCAATGTTGGCGGGCTGGCATTAACTGCACTAAGCCGACATTATTGTTGAACAATTTGCAATTAAACACTTGCCATAATCACTCAGCAAAGATGTAAAAACAAAATTGTATGCATGCCTCACAGATAATCCACAGAATCAACCAAACTGTTCTTTCCTACAGCAGGATGCACATCTTTTCAGTGTGAGTGGAATATCGATAATAAACTCCTCAGTTAATGTTCAGCATAGAGAAGGAAGGACCTACATGTGGCAATGCAGAGTAGAGAATGGACATATACAAGGTTTCTTGCAGTGGTTCATATAATGAAAGTGGAAACACATGGCTTTTCTGCAGGAAAAGGTGATGCAAACAAAAAAAGATTACAGTAGATTCATACTATTCTCTGAGAATAGCCCAGCTCCTTTTGTTCCTGGTCGACCCCACTGTTGAGAATTGGTGACCCACTCTGCAGTAGCACAGCGTTAATGACTCAGAAAATGTAGCCAGGCGGGATGCTCCTGTGGCAGCATCAGTATGGCCAGCATAACATTGGATGTGCACTGTTTAATAAGCAGGTGCAGCGCTTGAATGTAGGTCTCCATCCAAACATATTAATCCAGCAATTAATATGTTTAGAGGAACTTTGATGGTGAGCATTTATTTTCGTAACAGTCTGCTAAAACACAGGAGTTCAAAGTGGTACATGTAAATACTGTTCTCTATCTCACCTTATTTATTTTTTCCCAGTGCCTCTATTTATGATCCATACTAAATAATGGAATGCTATTTTCACGGTAGTGGGATATGTGAACAATGTCACCTATATTTCTTCAGAGTTAGTGCTGAACACAGCAAAGCTTTGCGAGACAACCTGCAGCAGCCTGAAGGCGACTGTACTCCCATTTGCAGCAGCTGAATTCATGTCTGGTACAATAATAAGAGACTCGCATTGTGATCGATGATGCTAATATTTCTATTAAAGTTTCCACAAGATATTAGAGAAATAAGCTGCATGAGAGATTTTTTTTAAAAATAAGAAACAGTCTGATATTTTCTTTGCCATATTGACTTAAGCATGAGCTATTTAGAACTTGCATTAGCCATCAGCGTATGTTCATACTTTATATGCTGGACAGTTGCAGTGCAATAAGAAACCTGAAGTCAACAAGTCTCACGCTGTCAACTAAGTGGTTCCAAATACAATTAAAACTAATTTGACACCAAGGATATTGACGGGAACAACAGCAATATATTACAGTTCCTACTATTACAGTTCATTTGAGGGAAGAAATTTGTTAATTTGTTTGTGCACAAATTGCATATTAGAGAGTATGTATTACCAATTTGTGCCCCCAAATGAATTGCTCGTGCATAAGAATTCATAACTCCTGTGAGGTTGGGATTAACTAGTAATAGGAGGTGTTACACTGAGCACCTGCTGGGTTTATACACTATAAAATAATGTGGGGTGTTTGTAGTTTATCTGGTGACATGGGAAGATCAACCAAAGAGTATCAAATTTAGGTAACTAAATCCTTCATTGTGGTTGGAAAATGTATGTACATGTCATGTCTAAAGCTGAACTATCTAAGTCAAAGGAGCAGAAACACAGCATCAGTGTGGATTTGAAGCTGAAAACTAGTGCAAACTAGAGCACCTCTAAAATCTCAGGGTTGCTGATGTGCTCCCAGCCTCGCTGCCTTGGTACTGATGAACATAAGAAACAATACAGGAGAGGTCACTTGGTGTGTGGGTGTCAGTTGCCTCCCTCGTGCCTGAGCGTCAAGTTGTATTCTCTCTGGATACTGTCTATCTCTCATTTCATAAATGTTTGTTTACTGTTGGATTCCTACATTATGTACATTGAATCCAAGTTCATCCATGAAGCAAGATTTTAATATAGCGTCTGCACACAACTCTTGAAATAGCATAAAAATATTACATCTACTTGACACAAACACATGCCCCATTAAGTTAACAAGCCTGGGCTTTTAGTTAAAAACACACACACACAACTTAGAACAAACTTTAATTGTTTTAATGTCATTATCTTAATGAAATTGCATTAAATTTGTGTTTACTTTGCAAAGTTATGTGGTTAACTCAAAACTGTACATACATATACACATTTAATAAAGTGAAAGTTCTTAAATTCTGTGCTCTGAAAGATCCCACATACTCCTGTATGTAATTTATAAAGTTCATGTGTGTTAGTTAAACTCAAAATGTACATGTTACCACATCAACCTAAATAAGAAATCTTGTGTGTACTGTTTTCAGTAAACATTTTTTAGGAAAGAAGAAGAAGAAATGAAGAAGAAAGAAGAAGAAACGTGCAGCACATGGCACACAGACACAGACAAGAAAATATCATTTACATCCTACATACAGAGCCCCTAAACAGTTCACACACATACATGCATATATATAGGGGCCCCATAATATGCAGTTGTGGGCGTTAGTGCCTTGCTCAAGGGCACTTCGCCTTGCAAGGAGACAGGTCCCTCTTCACCCACCAGTCCACAATCTGTGTTTGTGGGACTTGAACTTCACCCTCTGCTTTCCAAACCAACTCCCAACCCACTGAGCAACTGCCGCCCCTAAAACACATGCACCGCCCGGGAATCGAACCCGAGTCACAAGAATCTTGTATGATACCACTACACCAGCAGCACTGCTTTAGAGGTATGAGAGAGCTATGATTTACAATGCAGTATGATTTGGTTTTGGCTTAAATAAAATCAATCATTTAATTAGCTGCAGTGCCTGGGAGGTTAGAAAACGCTCAAACTCCTCAGAGTAGACAATCTGTCATGACAGAAATAAACATGTGTGAAGGTTCAGTGTTTTGGTTTCAGATCTGAAACATCTGTCTGCTCAAGACAAATTACAATAAAAAAACATGCACTGGGTCTAGATACACTGGCACAGTATACTACTGCTATCATTTTTTTCACACTCCTAATTTGTGTTCCGCATACACAGCATCTGTATTTTTCACTTTGTATCAATGAGCAATTAATGCTGTCTTTCATTAGCACTGTGTCAGAGGTTCCTCATTAAATGGAGGTTACAGCTGAGGCATTAGAGATTCAACATGAAACACTGGTGGGGCACTCTGTGTGGGTTGGTGATGCACATCGTTTTTGTAATGCATTGTGGTTTAATAAACAGGGTCCTGCACAATATGTATTAGCAGCTTATGGCTGTAGACACTTGCACACATAGAGGGTCAGAGGGAAAAATAAAGTGTTCTAACTTATCTAATTTCAACATTTTTTTATTTAACAGAAAATGTATTTTATAGGATAAACAGGAATGCATTTTCTTGCGTGTATGTTTTTTTTCTTTGAGCTTGAACTTGCTTTTATCATTTATTCATCAAACACATCTTCCTATATATGAACTTGAGTGAGAAGGTTGTTCAAAGAGGGCTTCTCTGTTCATGTTGAGACTCTGATGCCACTTTAAATGATCCTGGAGAGAAAATATGACGATGTTTCCATTAATATTCAAAGTGCACTGACATTGTTTGGTAAAACTGAATTGCTGGAGAGTTCATCGTGAAAGTATATTTAGCCTTTTCTCTCCACTGTGTAATTGAAGAATGTCGCACTGATCCAACAGCAAGCATGGAGACTAGGTACAGGAAAGTCACTTACATTTACAGTGACTATCACTTACTATGTGGACATGGATGCAATTTACATTTGTTAGACGAAGCTTTCAGTCTGAAAGACATTAATCAGAACATCAGATTGCCTCCGAATGTAATTGGGTGAGTCTGAGTGAGTGGAGAATCTTTTGGAAATTTGTATTTCAAAGTCCTTTTACATCAAGCTGCTCATAGTGCATCACATTTAGCTGTAGACCTCTAGTGACCTCATGGATGTTAATTACGCTTTTTTGGAGTGAGGAATATAAGAAAAGAGTAATTAACCAAATATCTGAGCAACTTGGAAGAAATTCACAGCTGATTCTTCATTATGGTTTAAAGCCAGTGAAGCTCTCACTGTTTTCATCTCAAGGAACTATTTACCTCTGATTTAATTTTTTTGTTTTCCCAAATCTTTGCAAGTGTCGGCAAAATGTGTTGTCTTTGTTGTGGATAGATCAGAGAAAGGTGTTTAAGAATTGTCACCAAGAAAACCTAAACAATCGTAGTAAAATAAATAAATACATAAAGGAAATTAAAAGGGGAAATTTACAGTGCATCATCTTCCCTTCTTCTTAATTTTCATACTCCTTAGCAGTTTTATTTACCATTAGTGGTTATCACAGAATGTACAGAATATATTAAAACATTAAAGAAATACATATTATCTATGATCTTGCAAAACAAACATAATTTTAGGTAGCATCTCTTCTCACTAAATTAATTTAAAGGCATTTTAAAAGACTTGGATGTGGACATATCTGACTGAAAAAAGTTATGACAGTGTTTGGACAGTAAACATCAGATGTTATAACTTTTGAATATTCTGTATTTTCTTTTGTGTGCATGCTCTTATTGATTTTGTTTACGACCGCTCTTTGTAAACTGTGTGTTTACTTGTCCTAGTTGCCCTGCTGCCTGTCTTGGCCAGGACACTATTTAAAAGGAGCTTTTATTCTCCTGCTTTAATGAAGGTTAAATAAAATAAATAAATTAAAACTTGGGATGTAATTGAGTGGACGTTATTGTAAGAGACATAACACTGTGGTGATAATGTTCACATGAATTCAGAGCTGAAAACCAAGGGCATAGTTTGAATATTTAATAACCCTCACATTACCCCAGCCTAACCAAATTATATGATCTGCACTTTTACTCACACTTTCTGTATAATGCACTGCTGTTATGCAAGTGAAGGTATCCCACGTATTTTCATGAATCTTTAGAGACAAGCTGAGAGTTTTGAGTCATGTAAGAAGGATGCAGAGGTGTGTGGAAGATGCAGGTGAATAATAATAATCATTTAAAAAAAAAAAAAAGATACCTCCTCCAACCTGCACCACATTGTGAGATCATTACTTTGAACATTAAATAATATCCATATCAGAAAAAAATCACTGTAATGCTTCCAGGCTCAAGGAGCGATTATGTGGATTTTCAGCAGTTTATCATCAGTTTCCACTGAGTACCTCTCAAGAATATAGTGATCAAAACATGATGGATAGCTTTCACATTAAGCCTGCAATCCCTCTTGGCAACACCCACGGAGGTATTCATTCACACTCGGCCGTGTGGGCGTAAATGCGAATGTACGTAGCCGTGCAATCTGTCATGCTTGGTCATAGCACGCTGGGGAGCAATTAACTTTAATCAGACTTCAACTGGGTCAGTAATTCCAAAAGCAATCACAATTCTCAAGACATTTTGACATTAAACGTAGATTGGCACCAGGCTTGTTTCTTCAGGAGCTGATTCATAGTTGTTATCCGAGATAATAGTTATCTGCTAATAGATGTAAATGTCCGCTGATTCTTTATTTGCTTAAAACAGTTGTCATTTACTTGCCTTTTGAAGTTGGTTCAAATGATAGTTCAAGACGGAGTAAACAATATAAGTGATTCATAAATTATTTGACAGTCAAGTATCTTCATCCAGCGGTGCCTTCCCCAACATATATAAAGTTTTACATAAGATAGTTATCAAATTTGATGCAGCTGAGAAACAAATACTGGGATGAAGATCAGCATCTCCAAGTCTGAGGCCATGGTTCTCACCCAGAAAAGGGTGGATTGCCCACTCTGGGTCACGGGGGAGGTCCTACCTCAAGTGGATTAGTTTAAGTATCTCAGGACCTTGGTCACAAGTGAAGGTGGAATAGAGTAAGAGATCGACTGGTGCATCGGGGCGGAGTCTGCCATGATGCGGACGCTGAACCAGTCCGTCGTGGTGAAGACAGAGCTGAGCTGGAAGGTGAGGCTCTCAATCTACTGGTCAACCTACGTTCCAACCCTCACCTGAGGTCATGAACCGAAAGAACGAGATTGCAGATACAAGCAGCTGAAATGAGTTACCTCCGCAGGGTGGCCGGGCTCAGTCTTGGAGATAGGGTGAGGAGCTTGGTCATTCGGGAGCAACTCGAAGTACAGCTGCTGCTCCTCCATGTCGAGGAGAGCCAGCTGAGGTGGTTCAGGCATCTGGTGAGGATACCTCCCGGACGCCTCCCCAGACAGGTTTTCTGGGCATGTCCCACCCGAGGGGAGACCTAAGAACTGACCCAGGACACGAGAAGAGTTAGTAGAAGTGGCTGGGGAAAGAAGACTTAAACCTGAAGCTACCAGCACCCATTACCCTCCAGTGTCACCATATTCCAGAACTGGAACCTACCTGGACTGGACCATCCATAAGCACAACTTGTAAAGTGCTCAAAGACATGGTCGAGGTAAAGAAGGCTGAAGACAGGACCACCGCTGGACAGGACTCACCAGTTCCAGAAATACCTAAAGACAAATTTTTCAAAACCTTTATGGACAGATGAAATGAGCGTTACTCACCAGGCACCAGCAAGGTATTACTGGTATGGGCTGCATTCATGAAGGAGGAGCTGGTTGGGCCTTTTCAGGTTGAAGATGGACTGAAACTGAACTCCCAAACCTACTGTCAGTTTCTGGAAGATACATTCTTCAAGCAGTGGTACAGGAAGAAGACTGCAGCATTGAAAACGGCCATGATCTGTATGCAGAACAGTGCTCCATCACACGCATCAAAGTACTGCACTGCTTGGCTGGCCAGCAAAGGCCTTGAAGATGATCAAATAATGACCTGGCTGCCTTCCTAACCTGACTTAAATCCTGGTGGACACTTCTCAACATGAGATTTACACAGGTATACACCTCTTTGAACAATGTTTGGGAGGCTGTGGTTGATCGTGAACAGATCAAAAAAAATGACGGTTTCAGTGGATGGAAGACTCGTGGCAGATATAGAAAAGAAGAGTGGATATATTAGTCACTAAATGTATTTTTTTTAAATGGCAAAAATGCTGTGTAATTGTCATTCGGATTTACTTATTTTTTATACTTACCTATATGTGTAATTTAATAATCGTGCACACTCAGCACTCACAGTTTGAGGTTCAATAACCATTTGGATCGACTGTCAGCATTGAATTTCTTAAACAATAAAATTGATCATGAAGAATGCAATTTGTCTAAGAAAGGTGCATTCAGTGTCTTAAATCATACATGGATGTTGTAGTAATGGAAAATATACTGATAGTGAACATAATCCAAGATACTACAACTTCCTCCTGTATTGATGTCTGTTGGACTTTTGGCCACTTGTAAAACTAAAAAAAAAAAATCTGGTCCTCTGACAGTGCAACTTGCTGTCACCTCCTTATTGGACTTTGAAAAACGATCAGCTACTGAATTTCCTTCCAGTACTGTAATCCTTCACTGTGTACAAAAAGAGTGCATCCACCTCACCAAAGCACTCAGTCAGTTTTAACTTTGACTTGGTTTGTTGGAAAGTCTCATCCTAATTATTAAAAAAAACCTTAGTATACTGCCTCTTGTTGTGTCTGTTACATCTGGCTCATCTGTCCCTCTCTTGCCTGGTCCCTCCTCCTTTCACCTGCTGCCCACCTGAGTGTGTTTATTGTGCAAGGATGGAGAAGGTGATTTAAATGGCTGGGACTCACTCTCTGACACTGACTCCCTGTCTCCCTGCCACTCACTCTCACACACAGCAGGGGTGAGGGGTGGTTGCTTTACGTGGTCTCCCTTTTAACCTTTTCTTCCTTTGGGGATAAGCAACCTTTTTGATGGTCAGATTTGTTTTAGATTGTTGGGGTTTTTTATGTTCGAGTTTGCTGTGTTGATGTTGGCTGGATATCACTGGTTTTGGTCATTTTCAAAGCCAGAATTTAAGATATGTTGGAGACCATAACACTGTCACAAACCTCTGTCTGAAACTCTTTGTCTCCAGTCACTACAAACCCAAACTTAAAAAAGTGTAGTTTCCCTTTAAGAGCCACAGAGTACATTTTACTACTGTTTTAACAAGTAAATACATGCATGAAATCTTTGTCAGGCTCTGTTGTGCCTCCTATTCCAGAAAGGAGGTTAAAAAAACTCTGAGTTTATCCCTGAACTCAGAGTTGACTCAATCCAAGATATTAAATTCAGACGTTTCAGATACAGAATCACTTCTCTGAGTTGCTTAAATCAGCTCTGAGTATGTTCACCTTGAGTTCAGTGTGCATGGAAACTATCATCAATGGAGCTCTGATTCAATGATTCACCATGGCAACCAGTGTAAACACATAGAGGTTAGAGGTTATGGCCAATAGGAAATGTTTTTAGAATAAAAGGGAAACAGCTGCAGCAGCAATGACAACGGAGACAGAATTACTGATTGTATCAATGCCTCAGTTTGAATGTATGACCATTTAACTTCTTTTTAATATTACAGGTGAAGAAGTGGTGGATTGCTGTTGAAATAAATGTTATTTTCAATTATGTGCAATCACATGGGGACAAAATGTAAAAAAATAGATAAGGCAAATATTTGAGTTTAATATCAATACGAACGTGTTGCCAGTGTTATGAGGAAAACTCCTGTTGGTAAAATACAAAAGAGCAACACAGACAGTTAGTTCTGATTTGAGGTTCAGGATTTGTTTAAGAAAACCTGCCAGCTACCAGGTTTGGTTGGTTAAGTCAGGTTAACCCTCTTTCTTGATCCAAAAACTCTGAGTTTCCTATGTCCCAGGATTAACAAACTCAGAGTTTCCACTAAGGCCCCATCCACACGGAGATGGGTTTCAGTGTAAACGGCAAAGTTTTTTATCGTTTACGCCTTGCGTCCACACGGAAACGGAGATTTGGCAGCCGAAACCGATACTTTTTGAAACCGGGTCAGAGTGGGAAATTCTGAAGATGCTACCCGCTGCATCTCTGTGTGGACGGTGAATACGCATTCTCCTGAAACGCTGCCACTGTAGCCCCGCCTCTGACCCTTAAGTCGTCTGCGCAACCCCGACAACAAAAGTAAAAATGACGTGCTGCAGCAGCTACTGGGCTTGTTTTGACTTTTACAGCAAAATCTTCTGAAACTACACAACTACCGTGAGCAACAAGTGTGTGTTGTTGTGGGTGTTAGTTTTACCTCGTACGAGTTTAATGCGCATTCTCCGTGTCACACGAATGTTGTGCGTATGCTCCGTGTCTTCTTCCTTGTTTTGGTGTGTTTCTGTGGCAGCGTTACAGCGCCACATACAGGCCTGGCATATTGACTACAGTGTTTTTGAGTGGACGCAGATATAAATATCTGTTTTCGTGGGGGGGGTATTCGTTTCATCTCCCTGCAGACAGGGCCTAAAACCTGGTTTCTGTAATACCCCTAAGTTCACAGTTTGGTCTGAAATGTTAAACCATTTAAGGGTGTCGTTCTTCTTGAGAAATGTTTGAGGTCTATACTACTTTAATAGTTTTTAATATCTTATCTATTAAAGTATTCAACATAAATACATTTTTTTATTTCATTCAGAGATTTATTAATAAACTAACCATTTACAGTAGTAACAATAGTTATATTTGGTAAAGAAGGCCTATAATTCAAGGAATCTTTCAGAGCAGTGAAGAGGATTGGTTGTCGTTAAACACATGCATGAACATCAAGTTGTGGTAAAGGGAGCAGCAGCAGCAAAAGACATGATAAAAATGTCCCCACTGAACCTCTGAATGAACACGATTTGATGTTACTTCTTACAGAGCTACAAACAAGCCAATTAATGTAAAGCATACTACAAACAACTAGTAGCAGTCGGCCAATACAAATGTGACTTCTGTGCTCTGCCAGAACTAATGATAGGCTTCATTTCCAGCCTGACAGTGAACTGCGATTTTTATATGTAACCATGGACATCTGCAGTGTGCTGTTTTTTTCACAGTTTTTTTTTTCTTTGCAGATCTCAGCTGTGTGTGTGTGTGTGTGTGTGTGTGTGTGGGTGTGTGTGCACATGTGTGCGTCAGTTCCTTGTTTACATCTGTTCCAGTGTGCCGGGTTCATTGTGAGTGAGCATTTATTCGATAAAGGCTTAGAGGGATTTGAGATGAATCTTGTTTCACTGTCGTTTTCTGCTCCCTGTTTGATTTTGGTATGAAGGCTGAAGATAAAGATTAGAAAGAGCTGTGCAGCCTCAAAACGGATGTGTTGGGACTATCTCAAAGCCCTGTGCCTTTCATGTGACCCCCTCGGCTGATTCATGTATGACCCAAGCTGACAATAGCTATTCACAACAAAGGTGCTGTGTCTATAATCACTTTCAAATTAACTTGTCGTTCAGAAACAAAATCCCATCAAGTACTGACCTTGATGCCTTCTGACTTTTTTCCAGTTTGATCCCTCTGACCTCTTTTACAATTATAATAAAAAGAAAGCTTCACATGAAAAAAACTGACTCCACACAGTCAAAGAAACCCTGCTCTTAAGAAAAGCAAGCTTCATTAAATGAAAGAGTCAAAGCTGGAGAAGAGGCGATGAGTCACTCTGTTAAAACAAAATAAAGAAAAGGTTTGGTCTGTGAATGGATTGTGGACCATGAGTTCACATCTTGACTTGCATCTCACTGACCGACACCTGAATGTAACTTGTATGCCCAC
>OOFC01014225.1:0-18065 GCA_900323345.1 Pseudochromis fuscus
CGTCTATTGGCAGCGGCCATCTTCTTCCCTGTGGCCTCAGATCCATGCAAACAGCTTACACTCCGCAGACCCGATTTCACCTAAGGCCATGTCTGACATGAATTATGCTGAAGTTCTTTAGTGTCTTATTAATATTCCACTGCCCCTCTCATCATCCCCCTCTGAATACTAATGAAACCCTTAAAGCTAAAATCCATAATGTTTTTTAATTAATACATCGCTAATACACTGTGGTTGAAGATGTTCTGCATATGTGAGAACTCTTGATTGGTTTATTCAAGTTGAGAACGTCAATGCCATTGGATTTCATCAATAAATAAAATATGCAGCTGAAAATTAACTGGTCGATCAATGGCATTTTCACTGTGCACTGACTACAATAAGGAAAAAAACAAAGTCAGACCCCGGGCACCGATGATGTTAGTCCTGAACCCATTGGTTGATCCTTTGAGCAACATTTACCATCAATTATTTGTTGTTTATTCAGCTGAAATTATAATTACAATACCTGCTTCCAGTGTTTCAAAAGTTGGAATTATGTTTTTTTGAATGTTATACTTTACTGTGTTTTAGATGAATTAATTGGCTAAAAAATGAAACCATTCATCACATAAATAAATAAATAATCAAATTAGCACATAATGAAATAGTTATTTCTAGCAGCCTTGGATGGTAACTTCATCTTAATTACTCAAGTAACAATTCTCATCTCATCTTTTCCATTATCTGCATTATACCGGTACAACCGCTGCTTTTCTTTATCGCATAAACAGTCGATACAGGAAGATAATCTTCATCAGCTTTCTTGCGTCCACGGGATCGGCTGATGTAAACCGGAGTGAAAGTGTGTCATCACTCGGTGTGTTATGATGGCGTTCATGGAGCGAGGGTCATACATGCTATGTTTGGCCTTCCAGCTGCTACGGCCATTTTTAGTCCTCCTTGTCCTTTGCTGTGGTTAATGAACACTAGCCGTTCCCCTGATCTCTCTGCCAGGCCAGAGGCTTAAAAATACCCTCAGAGGCGAAGCCTGTTGATGGTCGCCTCTGATCCTGCTAATCAAATCGTCCTCCATGTGGGAGAATAACACAAACCACTTCACTTGGCTGCTCTCTAACTAAAACATCAGTAGCTTCTTTCCTTTGTATCTGCTGACCAGTTCAGACTCTAACAAACTCCTGCTTCCAGAAAAGTATGACTTCTTTTATTTCCTCCAAGAAATTGGTCCATTTTAATTTGTAATTTTGAAGTCTCACTGCTCAGTGTGTTAACAACCTGGCTCATATCACAGCCCTCTCAAAGTGGGCTAACAATACTTTCATTGTATTTGATTACATAGCCTAATAAAGTGGAATGAGTCTGGAGATGTTATCATCGCCAGTTAAAGGATTCATCTCATACCTTTGTGCTTTTGAATTCAGTTTGAACAATGTCACAGACTGAAACCTGAGGAGATAAAGTTGTTCTTCCTGGATAGCCCCGCTGAGCTGCAAATTGAATGAATGGAAATTTATTAGATTGAACGCCATTATGAACCAGTGCATTTCATTTAATAGAGAGCATTATTCAACCCGTTCTTCCTCAGCTGTCTATCTGTATGCACTAAAGCAGCTTTCACCTTACTTCCAGCATACATAAAAAAAAACCCTTTTAGTTAGAAAGTGAGTTTCTCCACCAAAGCTGCACAAGTAAATATAAACACATCAAGTTCTGCAGCATTCGTCTGAGCTAATATGTGCATACTGTCACTTCAATGTATCTGAAAATACACAGTATGGTCTAAATAAATGGATAAATAATCAGATTAATGTTCATTCTGACAGAGGGAAGCATCAGCTCACCAAATTTGGCTTTGCCTCACAATTGCACAAGCATAAATATAAAGTATTTTATGGAGCTTCTATCCCAAAATTAAGACATGGTTCAGATTGACGGTGGCACTGCGTCAAAAAACCCTCTTTCATTTCATTGAGATTACTGTTTTGGCACAGTGGGTGTCCTGATGCAAGAGGCTTCAGCAAATAAACACAAGCTTGTCAGTGGAAAAGTTTTTCTCCATTGCAGTGAACAGTAACCAGGTAACACATGTTGATCGACTAAATACTGCCTGTGAGAATAACACTGCTCACTTATTACTTAACAATAATTGTTATGATACCCAACAAGCAATAATTGTTCAGAAACTGTCTCGTGATATTACAAACTGCTACTGCTGTTTCATCATTGATTTATTCATCATTTCATTAAACCCAATCAGTTCCCATAGCAACACACACCTCATAAAAGGTTGTTGTGTGTTTTAGATACATGGCTGAAACACCTGCTAATGTCCATCCCATCAAACTGAAATTTGGTTGGGGATTTTTTTTTTCAGCTGTACTGCTAAAGTCCTACTTTTACACACAAGGAACCAAACGCCATCCTCCCAGTTGTAGGGTATGTACCAGAAGCTTAGTACACAACATCATACCTCCCCAGATACACAGGAGACTGGCTGGTGAGATAAACACTCTTCATCACAATCTGCCTCCACACACACACCACACACACGTATGTATTGCCTCTTCAGTGATAATTAAGTCCTCTGATGGCACTGTATTATGATATAATTAATGAAGCTTTTAATGAAAATTAGTAACACTTGGCCGAGGCTGCGTGGATGAGACATGCTTAGCGGCAGCTGCAGTAAGCACAGTCAGATAAGCAGGGCAAGTCTCCAGCTCATTGAGACAGAACAGTGAAGTTGCGCTACCATGTCTCTGAACACGATGAAAATATCTCCATCCACGCACCGTGCACGATTAGCAGGGCAGCTCTTTACTGAGGGACTAATTATAATTTACTATTCTGGTGCTTTAATTGTATCAGTTTCTGTCTGAGGAGGAAAATGTTTTTGCCTCGGAGATCTTTGTTGGAGCCTTGTTGGCTGTACGCCACTGAAAATAACAGGTCTGCATTTTAAACCCAAGAAAATGAAAACTTCTCTGAGTGTTAAAAGGTCAGACTTCTCATTTATCTCAAACAGCGCAAAATAATTTAATATCAATAAGGGCATTAAAACTTTTCCAATATCCAGGACAGTACAAAGCAAAAAGAATATCCCCATATATTACGCGGTTAGCTGAAAATAGCTTCTCTATTATCATTAGTCAATGATAATAACACTGTCACACAAGGAGAGACAAAACAAACGCAAATGAATGAGGCATCCTGGAGTCTTATTGCTGTAATGTGGAGGAAGCAGATAATTTACAGCCAAGAGGTTGTGAAAGTCAAGAAGCAGTAGGATTAAGTGCTTTGTCATCCTGATCTGGTTCAAGTCGTCTGCCAGGACGCTGCACTGATCTGTCTCTTCCTCTTTGAATCCTCCCCGAACAGCTGTGTGCCAACCTGGCTGTAAGCACGGAGACTGCGTGGGACCCAATAAGTGCAAGTGTCATCCTGGCTTCACCGGCAAGACCTGCAATCAAGGTGAGTCCTTGCTTTGTGGACACTATAGTGACTCTGACTATTATGATACTTTGCAATTGTATGTGGGTTTTTTTTGTTCAGTTTTAATTGTTCTGAATTCAGCTGCTGAAATGGAAACATACACCACAAAGAAAACACAGTGAGAATATATGGTCCCCGCCAACTAAGCAACACACAGGCCTGCTGACACGCACATTTTTCACAAGAAAACTATGTGAAGGAGAACCCTTGCCCTGAGCAATGGCAGGGTAATCATTGTTTATTGTGGCCAGATCTCCACCGCACAACACCAGCGTATTAAAACTGCCACTGGAGCGGAAGCTGGTTTGCCATCACTGACAGTAGTGAGATGCTTTAATCACAGGGGAGGAGGTGGAGAGGAAAAGAAAGAGGGAGAGCGCTGATTCAGCTCAAATGGAAATGAGCGGTGAGGCCATGTTGAATGATCCCGGGAGTGCATCCTCTCCTGTGAAGATAACATCTCAATTACTGACCTGAGATAACTGGGTCCGGCCGAGTACAACCGATGCTATTGAAATTGTGCTTGTTTCTGTGTGTGTGTGTGTGTGTGAGAGAGTGTGTGTGTGTGTGTGGTGGGTGCTTGAGTTTTTGTGTGGTGACAGTTTGGACATGTTGAAAAGCGTTAAAGCTTCCCAGTTAGCTATAAGTTGACGTGCATCCAAGCAGCTTGAAAATACTTGTGGAATTCCCGCCCTAAGACAGGAATAGGATAGTGTGTAATTAAAAACAAGGGAGCGGGAGGAGGGGGTGTTGAAATCCTTTCCGGAATGTTCCAAATGACTCATCCTGCATTTCCAGGCTGTATAGGTGGCTCCTGTCTGCCCGGCCAGACGGCTCTACTTTGTCTTAATCTGCAACAAAGGGGAAAGGAAAAAGGATCCATGTCCCATATCCAACTACAATGGACTCCGCTGCCAACCATTCAGACAGACTTATCTGACAAAAGTGATTCCAAGACCTTTCAAGATGAAACTGTACTTTCAAGCGTCTGTCGAACTCCCATTTGTCCAAAAAGCTCGAGCCGTTTTACAGAGCTTACCATTTTACTCAGCTTTGAGTGGCACACTTGACCTTTCCGGCTTATATAGGTGGAGATAACCTTGGATTTTGTTTTGTGTTGCCCCATGCTATAGAAACCAATTTAATTATTCAGAGAGCAGAGATTAGATTCTCTCATTTAAATGCAGCCTCCGTTAAACATTGATTTGAGGTTTACTATTGATGTGCTAGGTGGCCAATGTTTCGAAGCATTCTAATATCCTGTCCCTCTGGAGCGTTGCATTCATCTTAAGGAGACAACTGGAGGCGGGAAATAAGTTGCCCAGAGCTGCTTCCCTGACCCTGATGCTGCTAAAGGTCAAACAGTCACTCTCATGGCTTTTAAATCAGTTTACAACCTGTAAATTTATTTTATGGACAGCAGTGTCCCACAAGACCCTGCACAATACCTGCATTTATAACTGCTGAAAAGAATGAGTGTACCTTTTGAATTACTTTTTTATTTGTGTATTTCTATTTTATGTCACTTTAAACTTCTGCTTCACTAAACACTTTAGTTTTTAGTCTACGGATTATTTCTCCAAGCTGTAGTTGCAGTATTAAAAACACAAACAATAAACTTACAAAGTATTTTTGCATGCATCGTTTTAATAAATAAACCAGTGGTTTTTACACCCTTTACTTCAAAATCGCAGTAACTACCTAACACTTAGAGTTTTCTCTGTCTACTTCCACATTTCTGTTATTCAGCAAAAAATAATTATCCCTCAAATTTATTCTATTAACCAAAGTATTTTACCAAAACATGCACCCAACCAAAAGAAAACTACAACCAGAAAGAATAAAATAACATTCAAATATTGTCATGTAGAATTATTGTACACAAACCTGCGAGTAGATACAGATATTTTGCCCGCACACACAATTTGGACGCACATTCCTCGACTTTAAGTGGGAGGTGTGGACAGATGCATCACCCCGAAGGCGCTGTGATTAACAAGCGTGTTAAACACCTCAGGAACACAGCTTGTACGGAGCAAAAACAAACCACACAGGAAAGATTAGTGTTTACACTAAACAACAAGCACAGCAGACACCGTATTGATTTCTCCTGGAATCAAAGTCGTATTTTCCTCCGTCAAACTTTTATTAGCCGGCTCTGTTATGAGAGATTTACTTCATACTTCAAGGGGTACATGGTTATTTTCAGTGCCAACTCTTTTCACCCGACAAATAATTTAACCTCAGTGGCTGTTTCGCTTTCATTGCTGTTCGTGTAGGGAAAATCTCAAGATCTGAAAGGAGTATGATTTGAATGAGTCTGATTATTTTCATCATTAAATTAGCAGGCGCTCAGCTGTCAGGAATAATAATCCCGACTCTGAGAATCATTTTGAGAAAGAGCTTCACCCTCGGTGCTGATGAGAGTGGTTCATGTCATAAGCTATGGTCAGGATAGATGAATATGTTCTTGGTGCACAAATAAACTCATTATAGGAATAATCTGTTTAACAGTTTGGCAGCACACTCCCCCTGCTGATCCAATCATTTTAATAAGATGATTATTCTGTGCAGGTGGATTTAATTAGGTGTAGTTGACCTGCTGTTAAGACGCTATTAAAAGATTTTGCTGGAGGAGTGACGTCTCAGTCATCACAAGCAATACAGCTGCAGTGTCTCCAGATGCTGCTTTCTTCTTTTCCTCCCTGACTGTCAGCCAGATATATAATTAATACCCCTTCAAGTACGATTGTCTAGCACTGTGGTTGAACTACTATACATATACAGTTTATTGCTGTGTCTGTTTTTAGACTATTAGCGAACATCTGGAGCTTTGACTGCGCTATATCTTGGCAGAGCAACAGAACATTTTATGACCACTTCAACTAATCTCCACATGAATATGATTCAGTGTAGGTGTAGACAGACACTTCAGGTTTGTTGGTTTGGAAACCGATCCCTCTCTGTCATCCGTTCCTGGCTGTCTGCTATTAACAAGCAAACAGCTGCAAGTATTTAAAGTATTTAAAGCAAGTATTACACGCATGTCATCATTCTGTGTATTTTCTTACATGTATGATGCAATTACTCCAAATCTGTTCAATCTTTGTTTTTTAACTAGGTTGTTGAAAGAAGTCTAATTTAACCTCTATAAGAGGGAGCAGAAAAGTACTGGATGCAACTACCCAAAAAGTTACATTTTCCCTGTAGAGATGACTCTTAACACTGAGGCTGGACACCTGTCTATAAGCAGGTGATACAGTGCATTACAAAATAACCCAGCAGCAGCAGCAGCAGCTCTGGTTTAATATCTCCTCATAAGAGGCTTGCAGGACTGTCCTATTACTCAGCTGAAATCAGATCAACCTCCTGCAGATGCTTTGAGGCTATTCTGTGGTTTTAGAGAAAAGATGTTTTCACTAATATTTATTGAATACTGGGGGCATAGATCCAGATTAGATTGAAAAATATGAAGAAACTGTCTGTTTCAGTACAGTAGTTTATCCAAACAATACGTAAACATATTCAGATAAATTAGCAATATTAAATACCAGCTTTTAGTATAATGCTATTAAGTTTAATCAAACAATTTGAGAAGTACCGTATTTTCCGGACTATAAGCCGCAACTTTTTTCTGACGCTTTGAACTTAAACACCGGTGTGGCTCATGTATCGGCGGCACGAAGCTCGTTGGCTTTTTACAAGCTAGCAAGCTCCGTGCCGCCGATACATTTAGCGTCTTCACATCAGATCCGGTCTGAGTGGACCACATGAAACTGTTTGAATAAATTCAATAGCGGCTTATAGAGAGGTGTGCTCAATAGTCTGGAAAATACGGTATATGTTTTACAAAAACTGCTGCAGGACTGTTTTATAGGTTTTCTTGTAGTTTATTTTAGATACATAAGCCATCTTTTTTTGTTCTTCTTTTGTTCTTACTTTAACAATCTTCTATTCCAGTGTCCATTCATACTTCCTATTTACAGACTGGGACAAGTGTGTCTGTCCTGGGCAGAGTGGGCAAAGCTGCAACAGACTTGCATAACTTCTCAGTTTAGATGATTGTATCCCTCACTGGGGGAATGCTTGAATGATGTGAAGCGTGCAAAACAGTCAGAGGTAGCTGTATCATCTTCCTGTCACTTTACAATAGGTGTTGTTAGCTCACCGCCGGAGGAAAGGTTGCTTGACGGATAGATGGTTAGACAGCGAGGGGAGGGGCTGAAATTCCTGAGGCTGAAGTGTTTGTAGCCAGGCATTGATGTGTCCCTTTAAAATGGTAACTCCTCTCTACCTGTGAACCTCCACGCACACATCGAGAAGGGAAATCTCTGAGATAGTGTAATTCTCCGAGATCCTCTTTCACCCTCGTGGCATGGAGAGGAATGCAGAGGAGAGAGGAGGGCAGGAGGGGAAGGGACGTGAAAACACTTTCACTGTGCTTCCCATGTGCCCTCAAATTTTTTCTGATGCTCAGCTCATGCCCAATTCCCACAAGTGTAATCCTCTTTTCTGCATAATGTTCCTCTTTACTTTCCAGGAATGTGGTGTGGTCAGAGGTGTGCTAATCCATTTGTTGGTGCTTTTTCATTCTCACCACATCTCTCTGTGTCTCTCTCTCTCTCTCTCTCTCTCCCTCTCTCTGTTCATCTTATTCTCCACCCCTTACGACTTTATGTCAATCTCAACACCCCTCCTACCCCCTCTTACCCCCCTCCCATCCCCTCTAACCCAATTTCTTTTGTCTAAAGAAGAAGCGCTGGAGTATTTAACCCCACCAGCGTGGGCCAGTCATCTCCCTATCTTTCTTCCCATGGACCATCAACCAGTGAGAGTAGTGACGGAGGGTGAGATCCGTCCATCGACCTCCCCTCAGCGGCTTCTCCTCTTCCCCTTGGCAACATGCATGGTGCCGCACTGTGCAGCCTGAGGAGGAGTGACTGTCACGCTCAACTATTTTTCGCACCGCTTTCTGTCTTTCCTGGCAGAAGAGGCACCGAGCTTTTCAGGAGAAATGGCAGCATGAATGCCAAGCATGTCACAGGTTTACCACTCTTCATCTGCCTCTCGTTCTTCCACTCCTTACTCCCCAAAAAATACTATTCTCAGTGCCGGAGAGGAGCCATTATCATTTTCTCTTTATCGTTCTTCTTCCTCATTTTTTTTTCCTGTCCCCAGTTTTTTTTTTTTTTTTGAGCATCAGGAACACTGTGCTCCTCCTTCCTTTAGAAACCATCATCGACATGGACACAGCAGTCACGGCTCTGCCAGCGCCACGAGAACCGGGCCTCAGGTTCCAGCCAGTGTTATCTTCTTTAGAGAACAAGCGTATCCCCAAGAAAGAGCCTCCCGCTAATCTCTCTGTCAGTGATAGAGGCGTGTCGGGAATGTAACATACCTCAGTGGAGCTGACCCAATAAATCACTCCGCTTTGCATCACTTTAGATGTGTTTTAGCAGGTCATTTACCGTACAGTGAACACCCCAGAGGGCCTTTCCACCTCTGCTATCACATAGGTTCCTGCAGTCCGGAGGCCATGTCCAACTGTCAGTTGGTGGTCATATCTGTCTGTTATCTCTCAGCTTTTCCATCCCTCTGTGTCCTTCTTCCCATCTTGTCTGTCCTCTCTCGCTCTCTTCCTCCATGTTTTTTTAGATTAGAGCCTGGCTGTGTCTTGTTTCTGGCTTGCGCTGATGCTCATGGAGCTTCCACTGTCTGAGAATGAAACCGTTTCAATAATCCCTCATTTACATTTTTAAGCTGTTTTTCAGTGCAACGGGCAAGTGGAGACCTGTTTCTCTGCCACGCTGACAATGGACAGTGTTGCTATGGTTTTCTGTAATCGCAATAATGAGAATGCCAGTTGTCGTCTGTGAAAACCAAGGAGAAAATCTGAGTTGACAATGCTAATTAAAAAAAAAAAAAAAACAACGTCAAAATGTGTGTGTGTGTGTGTGTGTGTGTCTGCAGGTGTGAATGTTGTGGATGTTATCTTGTTGGGAAAAGGAAACAGTTGTAGGTTTGGATATTAAATGTGAAAATGAACAGAGCCCGACGGAGGACAGGACAAATCATTTTGACTTTGTTTACTTTAATAATAAATCAATCATATCAGTCCAGAAACACGCCTTCTTCTTTTTTTTGAACCAGGAAATTGTATAAAAACAAAATCACAGCAGCCTCTACGTTCACGCGGTGACACAAACAAAGTCTCACTGCAATTTTGCATCTGGCAACAAGACCTGTTGTGAGTGCGCAGTGCAATTTTATCATTCATATTGGCATGACATTGCACCATTGACTGCTGCTTAAAGAGCCTCTTTTTTGCAGGTACAAATGCAAACAGAAGATGTTGTGGTTGAAGAGCCAAACATTAAGTGTTTGCACTTGCAAAATGTTTTGGGAATATTTAAACTGCATATTATAGCCACTCTGTTTCCTATCAACTAATTCACTGAGAGCATCATTTTAAACCTTTTATTTAAATTCAAAAACAATGTTGCTTACTGATAGAATAGAAATGTGATCTTTTGTGTAACAGTTAGATGTCCGCTCCTTGTCACCCTGTTGTAGTCAGGGAAAGTAATGCTATAAATGTTTAGTGGCTGCATTCACAAACTGACCCCTATAGATTGTAAAGAGTTTATAGTTGTGGGATTGTTGGTCCTGTGGCACTTTGTCTGGTTAAACCGACGGGGAGGGAGGGAGACCAGATTCTTGCCACAGCCTCTGATCGCTCAGCCGGCCTGGCTTTAGTCCACCACAAGCTTCCATTAATAGACGAGGGGGGTCGGTGGATGTAAATACTCGGCATCTGCTCCATCATTCATCCAAATTAAACTATGGTATCTGTTAAATGTAGAAGGTATGTGGCTCTCAAAGAATGCACCCGGCATATGTTCACAGAGCTTAGCGCGGCACCATTTAAAGTGCGGTAGGCCAGAATGACCCTGCATGTGCTGTACAGTGAGATGAAGTCTATTTGTGATGCTACTGTATCACACAGAGAGGTATTCATAGTTGTTAAAAAGAAGAAGTTATTTTTATTTCTTGGAGCGTTTGTTATCATTCCAGTGTGATGGATTTCTGCGTAGTTGGATTTTAGTTTTTCCCCGTAGGGGCTGGTTCTCCCAATAGACCCCACGAGGCAGGAGAAACAAGTTTTGAGGAATATATGGGTAAAAAATGTGATTCTGGTCAAGTTAGAGTTTTACTCCAAACCACCTCGTCTCTGTCAACATCCATGAGTTTTCCAGCCCTCTACGCACAGTTATTTTAAATCACTCTGGACAAGACAGGGAAGAAATAATTAGACATTTTCATATAAATAAGACTGAAATGTACCCAAGTGTGACCATAAATTGTTTCCCATAATCGGGACCTTTTTTGAATTTGAAAGCATATTTCAAAAAACTTGTAAAATTAAGTCAAAAGGACTTTAATGTAAAATGAATACGACAGCATTTTCCAGAGATATGCAGGTTGTAAATATGTCTTACCCTCAGAGCGAAGACAATTAAATGCAAATAAGAATAAATTTGAAACCTAATCCAGCTTCTTTTTCTTGTTTTTTTTTACAAGGGCTGGGGCTTTAAAAAAAGGCTGATGGGGTTACTTTACCCAACTCGGGATGAATATGCTTTACCATCCAGTCCCTCTTCAATTCAGTGACACGCTGCAAGAATAGGGACACCATTTTCTTTATGAGAAAATTTGATCTTTAAAATTGCTTCAGGAGAAAAAAAATGGTTTAAAGCAAAGCGAAATGAGAGGTCTTACTCTGTGCATCAGAAGTGCATTACTGCAGGGTACTCTGTAATTCTTCTCTTTCTCAAAGTATGAGTACAGAAAGAATCGAGAACTTCTCGTATGAATTATTGAGTGTAGTAAGATTGTCCAAATACACAACAGCAGCTCACGATTACAGCGATGGGAATAATTAGTTGCTTTCTACCACAACTAGGAGAGTAGCAGGAGATCTTTCTCACAGTGGACATTTAATGTAGCATAAATAGCACTGGTAGGGGAGCGGATGAAAAACATGGTGTAATTAAGATGCTTGTTTGTTTCATGTATTAATTTGAAAATTCACAAAGGTCGGATGTTGTCTTCTGCCACTGTTTTTATTCCTTTTCAGTGGAGCAGAAGCCTGAGTGGATGTGTCCCACATGCTTATGCCTCAGTCAAGCATAAAACCTTTTTTTTTTTTAAATGCTGATTAAATTATGTATAAAAAAAACAGCTGGACTGAAATACACTTAATGATACCTTTGCTCCACTTAGGTGCGCCACTGAACCGGCAATCATAAACACCTAAATGGAAAGCAGACATTGTTAATTTTATTTGTTACTGTGCCTTTCATGCAATTACCTGTCAAAATATCTGTCACGAAAATGGGCCTGGAGAGAAAATAATTTTTGGCTACAGCTTGAATGCCATGATAGCCGTATTAGGCACTATTCTTTGTGCACTATACACTAAGAGATACACACATTAGTTTCTTTAACACAACCACTTTCACAGCCTTTTTTTATTTATTTTTTATTTTTTTATGAAGGACACTTTGAGCTGTCATTGCAGGGAGCACACAGGTGTTACCAGTTACATTTATCACAGCACTGGTCCAATTAACTCTGTCACCGGATCATTCCAGGGAGACAAAGAGCACAATATCAGAGCCCGGGAACCGAAATGCATGAATGGAAAAAGCAGCCTTTAATATTGTTATTTGCTTTTCATGCCACGGCGTATCCAAGTGTCTGCAATTTTAAAGAAATGATAGATCTATCTCGTTATTGGTTGGTGGGTTGTGCTACTTAAATGGCGTAAATGTCACTTTCCTGAAAATAAGTTGCATCCACCATGAGAAAAAACAGCATAAACATATTAATTTAAAATAGCAACTATAAGCCTTTCCCACAGAGGACACTTTGACTTGTCATAGCAGCAAGTACAGAGGTGTAACTAATACCATTAATGACTGTTCTGTTACATTTAGCAGTGTCAGTAAGTGATCCCAGTGGGGCAGCACACACAACTCCAGAGCCCTGGGTCTCAGACATATAAATGCAATGCAGACATTAATAATGGTATTAGTTACACCTGCTTTTGACTAGTCAAAATGTCTGCTGTGAGAGGTGTATAATGACTCAAATTTGCATAAGCATTTGACAGGTGTAGAGCTCAGAGCTTATTCCCTTCTCCCAGGAGTCCTGCCTGCTCTGAAACTCAGACAGCATCATTTTCTAATAAGATTTTCACGCGCTGTTGTGGGTGAGATTTCTCTACTTTTATGTCTGCATAAAAACACTGGAATTATATGCATCTGTCAAAGAGCGCTGGATTAGTGACGCTGCAACCTCACGGACTCGTGGTGAGTCAGAGGGTATAATAGCATCTTTTATGGCGTGCAGGTGATGGGAAGGTTGACAGTTGACACTGGCTTCCTGGTAAATCATCAAAGTGTGTGTGTGTGTGTGTGGGGGGGGGCAGTTCTGGGCTTGTCAGAACACAGCAACACTTCACTTCCTTGAAGATACCCTCCACCCTTTCCAAAACACACACATTAACGCACACATGCAGACAAACAGACACCTCAAACCCGCGCCTAAATGGATGGGTGAGGTTTGACGTGACTGACCTCTTCACCTTTGCCCTCTGACTAATTTCACCTCTGTGTAGGAGGGCCCCTCGCTCTGTCCTGCAGTCCACTTATGCCGTCTCTCTCTGTCTGCAGACCTGAATGAGTGCGGGCTGAAGCCGAGACCCTGTAAACACAGGTGCATGAACACGTATGGGAGCTACAAGTGCTACTGCCTAAATGGCTACATGCTGATGCCTGACGGGACCTGTGGAAGTGAGTCTCACACACACACACACACATTTCTCAAGTGTCTGCAATATGGATATTTTCATTCCCTATCTATTTCCCCCCTCATCAGTTTTTTTTTTTTTGATAATCTCTTTCCTGCTGTGTGCTATAAAGCATTCTTCACTTCACTACAAATTGTTTGAGTTTCTACACAAAGCAGTGTTGATGACACATGCTCTCTATTCTAAAATACATTTTCCCAGTCGGGTGAGTACCTCTGACAGCAGCCTCACAACCCTTTGATAGACTCTTTTGATTAAAGCCCCCATGTTGATCCGCTTCATTATATTGTAGCTTTACAGTCTGAAGAACCCCTGTGAAGAACCCTGTGAGGGCAGAGATGAAAAATATGAAAGAAACACAATCTATAGACCCTTGAGTGAGTGTGCAGTTTTTATTGGGTTGCCCTGAGGTTTTCCACAGACTGCGAGTTGATGCCTGTACACGTCTCCCAGTAAATTCTGTTTTTCCCACCTGATAACTATTTTCTCCTCATGCTCCCACTTGAGGATGATGTGACTCCTGGTACCTCCTTTTAATTAGTTCTTTTATATCGGAAGAAAAATTCATTTTCCACCTTTTAAAGTCTGAATTGCCTACCTACTCGAGGCGATCTAAAAATTATTCTAGGTGTTGTTGTGTAATGATAGTGCGATAGCGTTAAACACCTTGCTGCTCTTCTTTTCTCCCCTGCCACCACTTTGATCAATAGATCACTGTAGCATTTAATCAGCCGGGCCTGCCTCAGTCATCAAACTGTACTCCAGGGTGCCTGCAGCAGCTGAAGTAGCAGCAGTGGCAGCATGAGCCTCGCTTTTAATTTCCTTTTTAGGGTCCAAAGTTATCGAAAGAGGCTGAGCAAAATCTGTTCCATTATGTTATTCTTTTGGAGGGTCTTGGTCAGCGCAGCATGGCTCAACACCAGTGGCGCTGCCCGCTTCGATACGGTGGAGATGGATTATCAGTCTTCGGGTGTAAGAAAGGATAAAAGTAGGTGAGGGGAGATTGCTTGAGGTAAGGTGTAAGCACATAGCAACTGCACAGCGCAGGAATCTAATAATGGCAGAGTGTGTGCTGTTCTGTTGGCTGCACCCTGGGGTCAAGCTGGCTAATATCAGAAAAGGCAGGCGAGTGGCCCGGCTCTTACAAATTGGCTGGAGGATAAGGAGTGTGACTGTGGATGTGAGAGCAGTATAAACTGTTCTGCCTTTGTACTCCCTTGTGGCGGCAGCATGTGTTAATGTGTGCTGTGTTTCTCTTGTATCCATCAGATGCCCGCACTTGTGGTATGGCCAACTGCCAGTACGGCTGCGAGGTGCTGAAAGGAGAGGTCCGATGTCAGTGTCCGTCGCCGGGGCTACAGCTGGCCCCGGATGGAAGAACTTGTGTGGGTATGTCTCAGTCCTAATATATCTCCACTGGCCTGAAAACTGAGCCTTGGGTGAGCCCCTCCACCACCCACCACCATCCAACTTAGCAATCTATGTAAAGCATCACGAGCAAGATTTATTTATTTTTTCTGTGTTTTTCCAAACTTTCAAAATTGCAGAGTGATAATGAGATGCAACCGTTTTAGCAAAGGAAAAAATAACAAGCTTGGCAAAAAAAAAAAAACATGCAATTTAGAAATACTGTCACATCCTTTTTTTTAGGCAAAGTGTTCAAATTGAATTCATCCAAAATATTTACCAATGCATCTTTTTTGATGTGTTCAATGCCTCCTTTCTCAGCCAAATGGTGACTTTTTTCCGCGTACTTTCTGTAGCGTTTACAGCAGAAATGTGATCAGGGGAAGCCCAGCCCTCTACCCTCCTCCTGTCGTCCTCAGATGGGTAACATATCGGAGGAGGAGGGGAGGGCAGTTAACCTGTGTCAGGTTTAAACACAGGCTCTTCCAGTCTGGGCTGTTCCCGTTACTCTGCCCGATAGTCCCACTTAACTGCTGGGTGCATAATGGGGGGGCGGCTTTCTAAAACAGGACGGACATCAATCATGAAGAATGATGGAGATGGAGACGGAAAGGTTGCCTGGCGCAGGTGTGACGACAGTTTAATGGCATGTTTCCGGATCTCTGTGGAAGATGATGTTTTATGGAGAATTTTATCGAGGCTTTATAATCGCGTCCGTGCAGGGGGTTCCTCCAAGCAGCCAGCGCCTTGGAGTTAGCAGAGATGATACAAAAGATGATGCTGTGATGATTTGTGTTTAATCTTTATTAGTGAGTCTAGATTTATCAAACCACTACAAAATGAAAATGCTCTAAAGATTCAATCTAATAGTAAATGCTTAATGCAAAGAAGAAGACGTTGATGTTTCTGGAGTGTAAATCTATGGTGATGATGAGATGCTCCATCTCCTGTTTCTGTCAAGACCCCCATGACGAATTAATGCGAAATTGTTTTGCTTCGGTCTCACCGCAGCTCAAATGATCTCAAAGGTCAGAGTTCATCTTTGTTCAACTTTGAGTGGGAGGTTTGTTTATATCATGACATTTAGTACGATAACACACAACAAGGCTACAAAGCTTTGCCCTTGTGCTCTTTAGGTTTAGTGTATAAAGCTGGGATCAGTATTTATTTATCATCGTCTTTAAAATTCTAACATCACCTGGACTGAAAACATAATGTGAGCTGCTATTATGTAGATTCTCGTATGCTCAGTGCAGGAACAGCCAGCTAATACAGATCGAGACCTCTGGGACTCGATTCATTTGTTCGTATATCAAACTGTGTGAAACAATGTTGCTTTTAGACTCCAAAGTGTCACTGTCAGCAGTTTGATCTTCATGTCTCTTTGACATAAAACCTGTTTTAAGAAACTGTGCACATGCAACAGTGTTTGTTTACTAAAGTGGATTAGTTGCAGAAATCCCCTGAGAGGGATTTCTTATGATCCACAGAAACTGCAATGGTGGAGGACCCAGTATTGACTTGTTTTTGTTCTGTGACAGAACTGCAGCAAAGCCCTGGGATTAATGGAAAAGTTTAGTGATGATTTTCTGTTGTTTTTGAAGTTTAAAACGACACAGCTTCATCATTTAAAAATGCTTAGAAGTTGATTAATGTATACCACCAGTTGTCAAGTAGAACAATAGCAGGGATTAATATGGACGTAAACCACAGAATAGTCTGAAATCTGATGTTTTCACAGCCAGATGTTCATAATAATAAAGACAGGCATTTTTAAGGAATATTATGTTTTGTACAAAGACACAGTGACTATATTTATGTGGGCATTTGTGTGTTTTTTTAAAATGTAATAATTCACTTCTGTCCTGGCAGTAGCAGCGTACAGCAGCGACAGCCTCTGACAGTCGGCCATTAAGCAGCTCCACTGGAGCAGTTTTGGATTAAAGCCGTTGCTGATGAGAACCTCGACAGTTGTTGTTCAGGGACCCAGGGAGCTCTGCCCACTGACTTCACTCGCTTGTTTTCCCGGCAGGTTCAGGTGTCTCAGTGTTTTTAAGGTCCTTTTAAACAACAGTCCCAGTAGCACCACAGCACCTCAGCTGCATTATGCAGCAAATAAATTAATGATTTTAAGCCAAACGCTTTGAGCCTCTGAGTGTCTAAATATTAATACCCACATGCCTCCAAAGGTGATCAACAGAGACACTTAGAATAGGCCTTTAAATAATGAAACAAGGTAGTGTGCATTGTATTGTGCTCACGGAACAGAATACATAATGTGCTTTGTTCATAAATGAATACTAAGCAAGGAAGGTTAAAAAGTCCTCTGGTATGAATATCAGTAGTTTAGTTTTAGATTAAATTACTTTCTTTTTTTTTTAATCTTGAGTTTTTTTGTGCTATTGCTTTATTATAAATGTACTGTAAAACCTCTAATCGTGAAAAAGGATGTTTGCATTATGTTACTACATTTGAGTATTTTCTGCTGTGTAATAATGTGTAAACTGTTTTGTATCTCTTGCAGATGTGGATGAGTGTGCTGCAGGGATCGCTGTGTGTCCCAGGTTCAGGAAATGCATCAACACCTTCGGTAGCTACATCTGCAAGTGCCACGAAGGTTTCGACCTGCAATACATCAATGGGAAATACCAGTGCATAGGTACTGTCACAGCATTTCTGTAGTGAGGCTTTTTTTACAGGAAAAAAATAATAATAAGGTCAAAGATGTGATGAGATGTTTTGACTTGAAGCCAGCTTTTTCTCAGGTGTAGACCGAGGTGTTGTTTCCACATCAGATAGTGAAGGTGAAAACAAAACATGGAGAAATAAATGACAGGAACGCACATTACAAGTGTTGCAGGAAGTGCTTTGAATATTAATTTTTTCAAGGTCTTTTCACAGTAATAGAAGCTGAGTGTCACTCCCCTTAAAATATTCAGTTGGTTGGTTATTTCTAAGTTTGCATATTAAATGGTAAATGGAGTACATTTACACAGCTTTCATGACCTAAGGTAGGTCTCAAAGCGCTTTACATGGCTTCACCCATTCACACACCAATGGCTACCGAGCTGCCCATGCAAGGCGCTAGCCACCATTGGAAGCAACTTAGGGTTCAGTGTCTTGCCCAAGGACACTTTGACATGTGGACAGGAGGGACTGGGAATCAAACCCATAATCTCATGATCCATAGGCAACCCACTCTACCACCTGAGCCACAGCCGCCCCATACAAAACACGATAATCTCTCACAAGATGATACATTTTATATGTGAAGTTAAAAACAGCTCTGCTG
>OOFC01014226.1:0-56340 GCA_900323345.1 Pseudochromis fuscus
AATGATAATAAAATAAAGCACACAGAATAAAAATAAAATAAAATAAAATAAAGCACACAAATACATCATTTAAGAGAGCTTGTGTTTGTTTTATGCACCAGCTTGGTGGATAAAACCAGTAATGAAAACAACAGACTATAAAAACATTGACTTAAATAGAACTTCAATAAAATCAGGAAAAGCTCTGTGATAAAAATGTGTTTTAAGAAGTGACTGAAAAGCGAGCACAGAACCAGCCAACCTGATGTCCTCAGCAGGTCGTACCAGAGCCTCGGTGCCCGAACTGAAAAAGCTTTGACCCCTTTGTTTTCAGCCGGGCCTCTGGGACAGTTAGAAGATTTTTGCCTGAGGATCGTAAGGTGCAAAGTGGAGAGTACGGTGTTAAAAGGTCAGCAATGTAAGCTGGACAGAGACCGTTGAGTACTTTAAACGTGATTCATAGAATCTTAAAATCAGTCCTAAAATGTACAGGCAGCCATGTGTAAGAGCTTGAAGAGGCGAGCTGTGCTCATGTTTCTTCTTCCTGGTTAACACCTTGGGCTTTGGGCTTTGTCACCTTGTCTCCCTGTGCTTTTTAAGGTCTGGATCCTCATTCACTCACCAGTGTCTACAGAGCTGCCATACTGGGCGCTAGTCACTATTGGAAGCAACTTAGAGTTCAGTGTCTTGCTCAAGGACACTTAAACATGTGGAGACCCACAGCCCACTCTGCCACCTGAGCCACAGCCGCCCTAATAAAAGCTAAAAAATTTTAAATTTACAGCAGCAGCATCTTCTTCACACTTGTCATGAAAAACATTTTTGGGGCACAACTGTTTTTTATTTATATTTATTTATTTTTTATCAAAATGCTGCTGTTGTAATGATACAACTGATAACTGTTGAACATCATTGGTGTGTAGTACCACAGGAGACAGGACCTGCACCTGCTGTAACAAACTGCTCTGCACTTTACAACTGACTTCTTTTCCACCACCTCTGCTTACTTTGAGGCTTGGACACACACGTTGAGCGACACTCTGCAGGCAAAATCACTTAACATTTGATGAATCCCCCACTTTATTATGACCTGATTTCCAGCTGGGATCCAGCTACTCACACTGCATGCATCACAGTTTACACTTTCACCTCCTAGACAATAAACGCAAACCATCAGTGTGCAGGTAATACCGTCTAAAGACGTCTGTGAGATGTTACGCTGATGTGTCACTATGTACTTTTCAACTTTTGCTAAAACTCTCAACCCTCACAGATCTTGTGTTGTTGTGTGGGAGATCATCCATCCACACGTTCTGTGCAGCTGTAGGGAATTATCTGGCACTTACATGTCAGCCATTACTGTCAAAAGGTCAGAAAACAGATGGGCTACTATGTAGGTATGATATATTATCTGCTCTCCAGCTTTGGGAATACAGTTGTTTTTCCTGTAGTAACCAGTAGATGGCAGTGCTACAGTGCATTTACAGTGGCCTCAGCTTTAATAGCCATAGTCATACTGCACTAAACGCTACCTATTACACGCTACATTACACATTAGCACCTACTGTATCACTGTTACACAGCCTCCCATTCAAAATGTCATTTTTCAGGCTTTGGGAACACGGTGATGTATGAGTTGAAGGTAAGTATGATTTACATTGATAAAGCCGAGGGAAAATTGTGCTTTTGTGTCGTTTCAGACGAGCGTACCTCTGAAGGCCTTCTTCCCACAGTCACCCCCCGGTCTGCTCGCTCCCCTCTTCACCGTGCCGTCAGGTCAGTGCAGCGCAGACACACATGCCCCGTGTGTGTTTGGATGTTTCACTCTCATACAATGCACAGAACCCTGCATTGTGAGTGTAATCAGGTATTCTTTAACAGTGTGTCAACAGTTTTCCTGCTGCAGAATGAATGGGCTTTTGTGTGTCTCGCTCTTGCTAATCAATCATAGTTGGTTAATAACTGTGTTAAGTGTTTTATGTGGGATATAGGAGTTTAAATGACGTACAAAGGAAGGGAAGCTGAGGTCCTGCCACGATGATTGAAGAGTTATTACCGTATTTTCCGTAAAAGAAACAGTCTGATACCACTACGGTAAATCAAACGTTAGTGCAGTCACAATATACACCCCCTGACTACGGTAGCCATAATTAACCAATATTGATCCATATATAAGGCGCACTGTCAGCTTTTGAGAAAATTAAAGGCTTTTAGGTGCGCTTTATAGTGCGAAAATACGGTACTTAGGTTTCATGTGCTGTCTGTTGTGTAATGTGTAACCAGTACTCATCTTACAGAAATACCCTATTTATATTTGTGTCATTATAAAGAATCTATATTATCTATACTCAGTGTGCATTACTGTGTCAGCAGTTGTTTATGTATGGGAATCTTCACCATTGAGGAGATGCACAGTAGGTGAGTGCAGGAGCACAGTGGAGCAGTGCTTATCAGTGTGTGCCCAGACTGGCCTGTAGGCAGGAATGATTTACATGAATGGAGCCATTTAGGGACACTCTGGATCCCAGCCAGAACTCAGAGTTAATTATTACTGCGTGTGCGTGTGTGGTGAAGGGCAATTTTTCACCAGGGACCGAGTGGAAACACTACTGTGAAAAGTTGTGTAAAGATTCAAAGTTTTATCATGATTTGTGCTCCATCTGAAAAAAAAAAGAGTCATAAATTAAGATTCAGCATTGCATTGTTAAACGGGGGAAAAACCTGGATCAAGATGTCAAGCATTTGAAATATTTGTTAAAGTTTGTGGTGCTGAAGTGTCGGTTAGGTCGGGTTTTTGAGTGCTAAATTTGGTTTGTGGTAGCAAAGTTATTTTCCACAATGGGGCATGTGACAAACACCACTCTCGCCCTGAAAGCAGTTAAAAATAATTGGTGGAAAACAGGAGAAAGTAATTGCAGTTGATCCAGTTGTGCTTGGAAAATACCAGTTGTCTGTTTAGTTAGTTACTTAAGTGGAGTTATGGTGTTATTTTCTGGGTGTCAGTAACTTTACTCCTTGGTTTTTACTTTTAATTTAAAAGTACTTCGTGATCTTAACAAAGAAAATCAATCTACCAGCATATTGACACAATATAGGTTGTATAAAATTAAAAAAAAATAAAATAAACTTGTACTTTCCACTTTTATGGGAATATTTGTATTTTTTGATAGTAGACAGGCAAGAAAAATCGAGATAAAAACATAATTCTGCTCTCTGGGAAACTTACTTTATTTAATAGATTAAACAATTACTTAACATTTCACTGCCAGTGATGTATATACCTGCGTTATCACTGTGTATGTGTCATTTATTTTCTTACATACTTTTTTCCCTGTATTTTATTATTATTTTGCTTCCTCAAATTTCACTTCTATATTATGTTGTGCAATGAATTGATTTGGTAGCAGTCAGGAAGCCTGTACTATTTGTGTTATTTGCATATTCATAATAAACTAATTAATTAACAATAAAAATCTTGAAGTGTAAAAAGTGCATCTGTGTGATCGAAGTTGTATTGATATGTTTGAATGTGTTCTTGCAGAGATGCCTCAGGAAGCCTGGAGAAATCACCTGAACTGGCTCAGCAGCTCATTACAGAGACTGACAGAGGAGGAAGAGGAGGGAGCCGGAGACAGCACCAGCACCGGGTTAGAGTGAGAAAGGCTCTCGCAGGGAGAATGTGTTAATGTGTGTCTGCTTCCACCACCCTGCTGAATGCCTGTGTGGTGTTCTTATTTCCATTAGCTGCCGATGAGGGGGTGGTTAGTCAGATATTTTTCCCTTGCATCACTGCAGAGAGGTCCTGGAGCACTGCGTGGCTCCTCCAAGCATTCATTACAAGCTATTAACTTGGGAAAGAGAGCGAACTGGGGAGAAAACAAGTGTTGGAAAGGCCGATAAGACTGAGAGACGGAGTGCAGGAGGACAACGGCGGGAGCAGGGAGAGAGTGGACAGAGTAACAAGACACCACATTAGCATGAGCTGGAGGAAAGCAGAGAGCGAGCAGCCTTGGTTGGACGACTCCAGAGGAAAAACACAAGGAGTAAAAAGCAGAATACAGTCGATGTCGTGGAGATGGAGACGGTTGACTTGATACCCTCCAGCTGCGGTTTTTTAACAGGGCCCATTATCCCCACCGCCGCTCCAATCTGGAGCTCCACGTAAAAATTCCCAAAACATTGTTGTGAGCCAGCGGTGGGAAAGTAGTATGTTGTGTTACTGCGAGCAAAGTTGCAGCTGCCAAAGCCCTGCAGAGGGCTGCTGCTGCTGTTCATGTTTGGACGCCAAGGGGAAAGAGGGGAGATGAGGAGGAGAGCTCTAATGATGGTATTAGGGAAATCTGGGAGAGAGAGAGAGATCCTTATCGCTCCTCTATCTTCAAGTGATTCTCTGTTGCAGCTGTGTAGCTCTGCTCACTCTGTCGCAGCTCAGTCTCACTCACATTTTACACCAATACAAGACCATCATCCTTTTGTTCCCCCCCTCCTCTGGATTATATTTCTTTCTGTTAGGGCTGCAGTCAACAATTATTTTTACAACCTATCAATTTTCTGTGACATTATCTTGTCTTAGTGGTGAGAAGATATCACTATTTCATCTATTTGTTTGATGTGATAAAACATCCCTGCCTCTCAGTTTGATGCCACGACAGAGAGCAAACAATGAGATTCAGAATAATTCAGATCTGTGTAAAAGCTTTGTCTCACTTTGATCATCCATTGTTTCTGTCTGTGGGGGTGGGACTAATATTACTGGCAACCTCTTTGTGTTGTGGTTCATCACTGAAGCTCTTATGATGGAAATGACCACAGACCGCCTGTTATTGCAGGATTTTTATTTTTACAGTGCACTAAAAAGTGTGTTTTTGAAGCAGTTGAAGAGTAACTCGGGTTTAAATTGTGCTGACGATTATCAGTAGTGTAGTAGTTCAAAGCAGGAAGGAGGAAGTTCAGCATATGCACACACATACCCTGGAAAATCTGAGGACTGAGGTGGGTGAGGTGCCAGGCAGTTAAGGAGCTAAACCAGACCACCCAAATCACTTAGTTTATAGATATTTAAACCTGTTTATAGCACTGCTACTAGCTCAGCTTCTTCCAGCAAAGGGTTTGTTTGTGATGAGAGGAGCAACGATTGGTCGACATTGTTGCCAAATTCAATAAAAATGGGAACGAGTTTAATTGTGGACAGTTGTCGCCTGACATGTGAGGCATCTCCTCTACTTCCTGTCTCTGTGAAGAGCTGCACATACACAGTAGCATACAGCAGCAAGTAAACAATATGGCAGAGGCTGATGCTGATTTACTTTTTGTATCAGTAGCAACTGATATCAGCAGCAAAGTTGATAAAAAAATGTATTATTGAATGAAGTATCCATCTTTTTTGTCTTATTAGTTAGCACATAATTTAAACAACCTCGTGCTGAATTTAAAAGCTTATAGCTACACAAGAATCATTTAGTAATTTTGATATTATTCATGATCCGATTAATCGAGTAATCATTTCAACATGATGATTAATTGACTATCAAAGTTAGTTGTTTGTGACCAAACATTACAAATGTTTGATAAAACCATTATCACCATGAGATACACTCACTTCTCTGCCACGTTTTGTACAATTCATTGTTTCTCTGTTGTCCGCGTTTCACAAGTTTCACTCAGGGATCAATAAACTACTGTGATTCTGATGTACGTGACTTTGTTATCAAATCAAGATTTATCTGAAAGTTAAAACAAACAAACAAACAGGTGTTTTCTCTTCCTGTGCCTGCAGGGGGCAGCACAATGTGTTTGAAGCCTGGTTCCTGCTGGTTCAATGTGCCCACTGGGTGCAGGTGGCTGTCCAGTTGCTGGTCACATCAGGACCTGAGGACTGTGGTCCCCTCCTGTGGCTGCTGAACTTCTACCACCACCCCACCAACAGGTGGCACCACAGAGCTCTAGAGCTGGTAAGACTGTCCTGAAAGTAAAGAATTAATGATCATGTAGCTGTGTTGGTCTGATGGTCCACCACTTCAACACTGACTGAAGTATCTCAGTAAAAATATTTGATGTATTTACATGAAATCCTGTGTATACTCTCTTGTTTCCCTGCATGATGAGTTATAATAACTCAAAATTATTGTGAACTCAGGCAGGCTAACACACTTACATAGGAACCACTGGACCTGTTAAACATCTCCATGCTAGCATTAGCCTCACAAAGCAGCTACTGTGGTTTGAAGCAGAGACTGTGTGGAAGGGACAAAACTAACATCACTGGCTGGTTCGTGGACTTCTGAAGCCAGGAGTTTAGTGTTGTAACGTCGCCATGTTGGTTGTTTGGTGCCAGAAGTGACCATATTTAGACATGAGGGGAGGAGTGAGGAGGCGGGTCTGACCCTTGAACCTGAGGACACTGACCAATGTGTATGAAACTCAAGTTTAAATCTAGTCTCTTTGGAGATGAGACCCGTCAATCAAACTAACCACAGCCCTAAATATTTCTCTTTTGGAAGCCAAATATCTACTTAATTATGATTTTTTTTTTTTTACCAGATGGGCCACCAGATCAGTGATGAGAAGCTGACTTTAGCTAATGACATTTGATGTTTGGAAAGTGAGTTTTGAGACCTAGTGGCTTCATCTATTTCACATATAGTCTACACTTGAAACTTATCATGTCTTGTTATGACGGAACCACTTCATTAAAAAACAAAACATTTTAATATTTAATAATTATTTGATTAGCTCCTGCATTACCAAGCAGTGAAGCCCATCACCAGACTGAAGTCCTGAGGTTATGTTTGTTTTTGAAGTGACACGGCCTGAATAAAACCTGCGATTGTCTATCCCCAGCACGAGCTCCATCATAACTCAACAACAGGAGAGTGTGAATCATCTGTTATTTGCTCCCGGCAGGTGCGTTGTCACTGAAAGCCACAGAAGCAATACAGAGAAAGAAGAATAACACATTAAAAAATAAATTATGGATGACCCCTATCTGAGAGTGAGACAGTGGCGAGGAGAGAAAGATATAGATGAGGGAGGGGAGCTGGGTGAAAAGGGTGATGTAGTATTGATTTCTCAGTGAGTGTCTGGCCAGCTGGCCCGAGTTTGGTCTCTGTGTCTCCTGTCTGTCCGCCTGCCTCCTCTCATAACCCTGGGAGACTCGCTGCAGTCACTGCCATCTCCCCCATTACAGTTATACGCTTATTTCACAGTAGGTTGTCTTCCTCTATCATTTGGGAATTACTGGTGTATTGATTGATCTTTATTTGCAGGAATAAATCAGTGCTATTCAAAATAAACAAATAAAAATGATTCAATAATACATGCTCCTTTTGTCACCAGGTACGGGCCAAAGAAGCGTGGGACCACCTCCGCTCTCTGTTCTCGGTCTCGGCCCGTCCTCTCCCCGCTGCCCGCCTGCAGTCGCTGGTCACTCTGCTGTCACCTGAACCTCAGCAGTCGTCACAGACTCCATCACTGACCCTCAACCTCTTGGTTAATTTTGCCGTTTTCTGCCAATTACCACCGAGCGGCTCAGCAGAGGTTTTACAGACGGTGAGGAAACTGCTTTTTGTCGTTTCCTGAGCTTTTACACTCACCCACAGCACGACTCACTGCACTGTTTGTCCTGCTTCAGAAATATAACTTTCAGCCTGGAAGCTCCTCCTTCACCTTGGAAATATCTCTCTATCTATTTTATCTGGAGTAAAACCAATACAGTCTTCCTCAGGATGGAAATGAAGCTGTTTAAATTTCCTTTTTCTTTTCTTATATACTGTATGTGGACTCGTTAGAGCCCGATATGTAACAACGTCCTGAATTGTTATAAAAAAAAAATGTAATAAAACCCAAAATGTAAGAAGTTGTTACGTTTTGGGTGAAGTTTTTACTTTTTGGGCTCAATATCTTGTTACCAGTTGTTACATTTTGGGTTTTATTACATTTTTTTATTACATTTCAGACTCAGCGCTTTTGTTACATCATCGACCAGTTATTACATTTCAGGTTTTATAACTTTTTTTTTTTAAAAACAATTCAGGTCATTGTTACATATCAGCCTCTAACAGGGCTTAAAAGTTTAGATTAAAAGTTAACTTGCAGCGACGTATAGTTTGTTTTTTTTTAACCAATCCCATCTTCCCTGCGAGGTCCTGGTCCAGAAAGCAGGAGGACAGTTTCTTACCACCTGAGGTACATGAAAGATGCTGTTAGAGTAAAAGTGTGGGATCTTTATTGTGTTTTTAAAAGGAAAATATTGTATACACCTATGAGGCCTAAGCTTAGATTGTTTGATTTTTTTAGTTTCATTGTTAGATGTAATTTTATGTTTGAGCTTTATTTATTTGACATTTATTTAACCAGGTAAAAAATGTTTGAGAACAGGTTTTCATTTCCAAACATGACCTGGGCAAGAGGCACAAGCAAGAGTAAAAGACATCAATGTACAAAAACACATCTATATGTAAAACACAAATAGTTTAGACATAAAAACAAAGACAAGAAAAGATATACAGAAAAACAAACGATTAAATGACACTAACCAGGGAAACAGGTAGAGCAGGGTATATGAAAATGAGCATGAATGGGAGGTGATCAGCATGAACAGGAGTCGACTATGGTCTGACAGAGTCTCTTTGAATGTGGACAGTGGTGTGAGTACAGTGAGTTTGTATTGAATCCATCACAAATGTAAGTACATTTTGTTTTAGAAAATAATGCATTTGAGATGATTTTCTATATTCTGGTGAAGCTGTTTTTGTTTGTTTGTTTGTTTGTTTGGGGAATAAGTTTTTGTCCTTGTGTGTCAGTGCAGGTGGTGCATCAGTGTGGTGTGGCTGATGAAGCAGCGTGTGTTCTCAGCTCACTGGAGCTCAGACGAAATGAAGGAAGCTGCTTATCAAGCGACAGAGTTCATCTCAGGATCAAGGAGCTTCAAAACACAATAACACATTCAGCATTCAGCAGGAAGCCATGCTGAGAAATACACACACACACACACACTTTCTGAAACAGGTGAACACACACACACAACATAATGCACAACATCACACCGCAGTGAGTTCATCCTCGTCTCAGGGTTTTTTGTTTTTTTTTCCAAAGCACATTTGCAGAATGACAAATAGCCATGCTCCTCGTGTCGATACGCTGCGGTACAATGACAGGAGCGTGTCAAAACAACACAGCGAAGGACAGATTATGTGGGGAGGCAACAATTATACGTACACACAGGCACACATAACACAACTGCAGGGCCCACAAGGACACTTGAGCAGTGACAGATCACAGTGCAAAGAAGCAGCAGCTCGTACAACGTGTCAGGAGTCCTCCCACTCATATAATTGCCTCACAATATAAATCCTTCACGCTACATGCTGACTGCAAGACGTAGGTTTGAGGGAAAGGAAAGCCAAATGCCAGCTGTCTTTGTGTAATGACGGTTTGTGCTGCAAGATTCTTGCATGAGAAACATATTCAGGAAGAACTGAATACATGATCAAATGTGGAGAAATGATGCTACATATATCTGTATTTATGATTTTTATTGTTTATAAAGGTGGAGGATGACTTTCTGACCTTTAGTATTTTGTCATTAAGGATACCTGATACTTAAAGATTATGCCTCCTGATGTTGATATTGTGTCTGAGATGTTTCGACATTTACAAATACATCTTAGCAAATTTAGCTTTGTATGTGTTGTGATAGACTGTGAATTATGGATTTGTCATTTTGGATTTTCTTACAGACAGGTAGACCTCATTATTGGCATGAGACAGAAGTGTGGTGAATGACGGGGATGTCTCCTCCAAGTGTCACCTTTTCTAACAAGACAGGACGAAAAGCAAAAAACCAAACCTGCTCTCTGCACCGTCTGACTAACATAGAAAGATACTGTTCCCGTCAAGAGTAACATCGCACAGAGTAGACAAAAAAAAATTTCATTTTCAGCACTGGTCTTGCAAACAAACTTGATTTATCTGTTTAGCATTAATTGCACGAGCAGTGTTTAATTCTGTAAAATAAATGGCTATAATATTACAGTCTGTTTATTTTTGTGTGGTTTGCATATAAAATCAGAAAACATTAAATTTAAAGAAATATTTATTTTCACAGGAACATATCAAGCATTTCATTTCAACATAAAAAAGGTTTCCTCTCAGTATAATATACATAGAAAACCATTTACACACAGAGAAGCTTTGAGTCGTCTCTTGTATATTTTCCAGCTTCATTACAAACCAGAGTGAAGTAACTTGTTATGTAAAAAAAACCATTACTCACCGTCCTCTCTCTCTATGTATGGCCTATATTTCCAGTCTAAACACTGAAGAACCAGATCATGACTTCAGACTAAACAGACATGAAGTCACACCTACACACACCTACACAAACAGGCGCTAACTTAAACACAGCGGCTCAGATTCTTAAACATGGCTGACGGTGCAGTGTTTTTACCCCCCCACCACCACCACCACCTATCATCTTAACATGGTGCAAATATTCAGTCTTACCACAGCGACAAACGCGTCAACAACATTGTCTCACTGTGAACAGCTTGTATAGTTAGTGGTCCACACACACCAGCTCTTTCTTTAGCCTCCAATGAACAGAGCTGCTGTGCTGGAAACCCTGCCAGTTGGCCTTGGCCGTAGAGCACGAACGCAGCCTTCTGGTGTTCACACTGCCGAGCGAATCTGCAGAGTCCCAGAGAAAGAGGAGGGTGCTGGACCCTCGTACGCCCTCTGTGCCAAACTCCTGTCGACTCTGTAGTCAGCAAACCTGGAAGGGAATGAAGAATATGTACAGATTGAAGCATCGCAGAACATTTGGTCGATGTTTACACTCCTCTGACGGACGTTATCTACCTGGTGTGAAGACAAACACTGAATACTGTGTGTTTTAGTCCAGACAAATAATCCAGTGCAGGTGCTGACTGAGACCACAGACTGTGTGTGGCAATGGATGAAGACACCGGGTCTCAAACATGAGGCCAATGTGGAAATGAAAAAAAGTGCAATACTCCTGATGACCACTAGATGATGGCTCCAAAACAAGTTGACTTCAGTTCAAAAATGGTCATTTCCAATCATGAAATACTCCATTGATACACTAAAGTTAATTCTTATTATCAGTGATCTGGTGGTTCATCTGGGGCGGGAAAAAAAATCACTATTTAGTAGATACTCGGCTTCAAACAGGAAGACTTACGAGCGTACAGGGTTCCTACGCAAGTATGGAAAATATGGAAAAGTTTGGAATTCGATTTGATAAATTTCCAGGTATGGAAACTGTCATATGGAAAAATATTCATGTTGTAAGAATAATGAAAACAAACGATTAATTTGGTAATTTATTTACATGATACTGTTTACTCAAATGCCACAAATAATATGATTTTTTTTTCCTGAGAAGTCTGGAAATTGTGGTGTTGTTAGTTTGATTGACAGGTCTGCTCTCACTGATGTTGAATCTCATACACATTGGGTTCAAGTTTCAGACCCACTCCCTCACTCCTCCCTTCATATCCAAATATGGTCACTTCTGGCTACAAAAAAACAACATGATGACGTTCAAGTACCAAAGTTCCAGCTTCAAAATCTGACTCCGCAAACCAGCGTGTGACGTCACAGTAGTTTCATCCATTCTGTACACAGTCTATGACAAACATGCAAAACCCAACTGAACAAAAATCAACACTGACACTTATTTATTGAAAACAAGCACATTTTTATGCAGTTCCTTATTATATGTTAGTAGCAGTTTTCATAAATTGCCTTTTGTTGGTCAGCAAATGTCAGAAAAGTCAAGTTCAAAAGCTGTAATATGTAAATTCAATTTATAAAACCAACAAAAGCAGTGACGGCAATTTATAAGTTGCAGAAAGGTTGATTAAAAAAAAAATGTAATGACAGTAATTAACTCATTAATTCACAATAAAATCTCCAATAAACTAATAGCAGCTCAATTAATTTACTAAGAAATCCAAACACAGAGCAGTTCATCAGAGACCACAGCACCTGGTGTGTAAAAACTCAAGTACCACCATTGATGTGATCAGTTTTTTTCAACCTGAAAAGAAATCTTGTAAAATAAAATACCCAGTAACCCAGTTGTAAAATATGATAGCGGCTCTTGTATGTGCTGTGTTAAAAAGGGAAGGATAAGCCCAGTGGGACCAGTTCGCTGGCGAGTGGACTGGACTCCTGTTCCTGCTGAACTGAGCCAGTGGTTCTATAGGACTGATTATCAGCTCAGTAGGCACAGGAAGCCAGGCCCAAATCTGTTCTCTCTCTCATAAAGTGCTGGCTATAAACATACTCACACCCCCCTCCACTTTTTTTTTTTTCCCTCCTCTTTGCAGTGTCTGTAATGAAGCAAAAAGCAATGCCACCTTAGGCAGCACGTCAAGCAGCAATCCACTTTGCCAAACCCCCAAAAAAAGATCTCACACCGCTGCAGGTTCATTTTGAGATTGTCAGATTTCAGCAGCTGCTGAAAGGTGTGGTTGACACGCTCGCCACCGCCACGATGTCAGCGCTGGATGCTCGGAGCTGTCCAAAATCACCACTACAGGATTGGCTACAAGGACTAATTTTAGAGTCTGATCATAAAAATTGAAACATAAATCCATCAAAATCACATTCCCGGTGCAACACTCGTACACACTGCATCACTTAAAATGACACAAGTTGCCAGTTGCGTGTACTTTGAAACAGACTCCAGTGCGGCAGCTCCCAGAAATACACCCGACATTAAAGAGACAATCAGTTTTGAGTTTAGCGTGCATGAAGAGGAGAAGATGTGGGTGTTGTGGGCCGAATAAGTTTATTTTCGGCGTCTTTATACAACGTTGCTTTGTCCTTTGATGTGCAGAGCGCCATTTCCCTCCCATTAGAGTGTAATAAATCACCTTTTAGATACGGGCTCTGATGGCAATTCCTCTCTTTTACAGGCCTTTGATGGTCATTACTCTTTTAACAGGCCCTAAATATAGGTCTAAAAATGGCAGGCTCCACATGGCCCTCATTTCTAATTCACACATCTGTCCTCGTTTAGTCGCCATTTTGCCGTTGTGAATATAGAGCGCTATAATACCTCCTCGCGGCTCATATTCTAATTGACAAAAAAAAAAAAAAAAAGAGAGAGACTGGTTTTAAAATACATTTCCAGCCATCTGTCACTGTTTTGATTAGGGAGCGATCGGTCCAGAACGGTATAGATTTGCATTACAATCAGCTGGTTAAAAAGTGGATGCTGGCACACGTTACATCAAAGATGATGCTGCAGGTCAGTGTTTTTCAACTTCAGGGTCTCAGTTACACACAACAGTCCGGCTGCAGATGTTGACAGGTCAGGTTTTAGCTGATGAAAGCACTCAGCATGAATGAGTTTTCCTCACATTCTTGTTTTGTAACACTTCCAAAACCAATCTACTTCTCGGGACTTGAAACAGATTTATCGCATTGGCAGACGGCGCCAGGCAAAATACAACCGTGCATTACAAACTCGCTCAAATTGCTGAGAACGTTCATCCTTTTGTTTTCTTCTTTGTGTGTGTTGAAGCTCATCCTGACTAATTCAGGAACCTTCCCTCTCGCAGTTCACTCTGTAATGCTTGAAACAAAGCATGTGGTGTAACCCAACTGAGAATTCCTGCTTTTCATGTTATCAGTGGGTGTTTTACAGAATCACAGCTTCCTTTTTTTTCCTTTTTGGTTCTGCAGTCTGAGACAAAACAATTGAAGCTTATATCGCATATTAAATCCACTGAAGAAACACTGAATCGTCCCCAATAGAGGGAAAGTGACACCTCAACAGTCATGGAGGGGACCTTGAAATCATGACCAAGATTTCTATCTGTGACGCCTCGGTTTTGTTTTCCTCACAGTGTGGAAATGTGTGAGAATTCGTCTGCTTTATGGGTCTCTGTATCCAGGCTTCCTCAGGCTGAGATTAGATCAAAAATCAATAGCTATCAGCCAGGGATGCCCTGACAGCACTTTTCACAGCCAGAGTGATTTTAAGTTGAAAACCTGAAGCACTTTAAGTACTTAAAGGATGATTTCAAGAGCTGATTCTATGATGGCGATGTTAACCTTTTCTTAACGAGTTACCCCGCTGCATCCCGACCTGACTGAGAAATACTTTGACATTTTGGCACATGCACTTATTTGATTTCTTACTGTGAGGTGGATGATTAAACTGTTACCACTCTCAGAGTATGTGAAGCTGCAGCCAGCAGCTGTTAGCTCAACGTAAAGACCGAACCACCCCCCTAAGGAAAAGCCATTCTGACTTTCTGTCTCATTGTTTAGACTGTGTATAAATCTTGTCATCACTGCGAGGTTGTCGAGCAGCCAGCGGGGACTCCACGAAGCCACCGCACCTCGCCAAGAAACCTCACACGATCCCCACTGAAAAAGTCAGTTTTCCTGCAGAGTAAAGAGTTTTTTCTCCTTTGGTTTCCACTCTGTACTTAAGTTTGGCTAATTGGCTGTTGGCTTTACATGAAGCAGATTTATCAATCTCCTCGTCTGACGTTCGGGCGACGTGATGCATCTCCCATAATGTCAAAATGCTCTCGAAACAAGACACCAAACCTACGCTGGATTGCAGTTGCTGGTATCTGTGTGGTGTGCTCACACTGGAGAACACACAATCACACAATGGGCATATTAAGTTTGATTTATAGATGTTTTTCTAAGATGTTCAGTGTATCTTGAACTGAATTCACTGTCCTCAGATAAAAAGACCTTGTGGGTATTCACAGAGTTTAAACAAAGTCTTTCTACAGACGAGAATAACAACAATGGACAATGCAGACTTATTATAATATATCAATATTTTCCTTTGGACAATGATGTAAATCTGGTGAGTATTGTTGATATTGTACATACTGTTCCTATCTATGTGTATATTTCCTCTTGTTTATATTGCTTTGTTACTTTCATCCATTTATTTATAGTTTTGATTTCAGAGGTTACTCAGAGGGTTTGTGGTCAAGATTCTTTTAAATCAGATTATTTACTCTTTACATTGAGCTTATTTTATTTATTAAGGGCTTTTACAAGTTTCTTACCTAAGGCAGGTGTAATGCTTTTTCCCTCTAACTATAAGCATGTGTAATCGCTCTCAAATATGTTCAGTGTGGATCTGTCCCGTCATGTTTTGATCATGTTGTTACTGTTTCCTGTTTGTTATTGTCTGCAGCTGTACCAGCACTTTGTGTACAAGATGCATTTCTTTCAGGACGATGAATCTAATGTAATCTTTCTATTTTTCTATCATCTTTACTGTAACACTGCAAATTTTCCTGTTGTGGAATTAAAGGAATATTTCAAATACCGTATTTTCTGGACTATTGAGCGCACCTGTCTATAAGCTGCTATTGAATTTATTCGAACAGTTTCATGTGGTCGAGGCTAAACGCATCGGCGGCACGGAGCTTGCTAGCTTGTAAAAAGATAACGAGCTTTGTGCCGCAGATACATGAGAAACACCGGTGTTTAAGTTCAAAGCGTCAAAAAAAAGTAGCAGCTTATAGTCCGGAAAATACGGTATCTGAAATGTGTTAATCCATCCATCAGTTTTATGACACTATGTGGAGTCCAGGTTCCTATTCATTTCTGGGATATAATACTTCTGGTTTTCTAACATACTTTTATACTTTGGCCCGTGATGATGATGACGATGATGAGGGTGATGATGGTAGCCGCTGCTCCAGGATTGATGAGGTATCTGTCAGCAACATTAAGCAGAGTTTGGGTCTCCCCAGGCCTCATTAGTACAGTCTCTCTCCTGATACATTTGGCTCTCACCTTCACAACTACAGAACGAGCAACCGGCATCATCATCTGCAGGATTATCTTTTATAGGACGTAACTAAAAGGAGGCAGACGCAGAGGGGTGGAAGTACAGAGCAAAGAAGGAAGATGAAAGAAAAGAGGAAGAACAACAGACGAAGCAGGAGAGCGTAGCGTGGCGCTCATTAGCAATGTTGCACAGCGGTTTTTTTAGACATTTGCAAGAGGCTGGTGTGTTTAATTCTTCTGAGTGAGCGAGAGGGTCTCGGTGGAAAGTTTTACCGAGCGAGGCTGGGAGTGAGAGGAGAGCGATTTAGACCGACAAAGTGTGAGATGAGGAGGAAAAGAGGCGAAATGGGATGAGAGAGGACGGTGGAGGACTTCTGTGGAAATCAAGCAACACACACACACACACACACACTGTAAAAACTTAACGCCACATTTCTTTCCTCTCCTTCGCCCATTGTCTACTTGTCGGGGTCATGCTCTCCTCAGGTGCAGAACTTAGCCACTGTGAACAAAGAGGGAATCAATCACTGTTCACCAATCAGCTAAGCTCTGTGTCTGGCTGGAGAGAGGATACAAAAACCTGTCGGGTTGACTGACATGCACACACTTAACACCCACAATGATGAGCACCCCACCACCACCACCACCACCTCCTCTTCATCATCATCTCCCCCTCCTCTTCTTCTGGGCACTTCCAAAATCACCAGCTCCTCGAACACAATCAGACACACCCTCAAATAATCATCTTTAGTTTTAAGTTTCTGGAGTGTGTGTGTGTTCATGTGTGTATAGGAGGGGTTCTGGTTGCCATGGCAGCCGGCTGGGTCAGGGATGTGTGGTAATCCCTGGCAATGTGATTTTATCATAAGTCACAAATCAGCACGCCAGGAACCCTCACAGCCCAGACATGAAAGAACAAGATCTTCTCTCTGTCTCTTTATGGGGTTTTTTTTCACTCTCTACCGACACCCTGAAGTTCAGCTGCAGTCCACTGCTGACCCGCAACACCCTGAAACTTTCTGTTCTTCCTCTTTGTTTTTACTCCCATATGTCTGCCATGAAACACCAGACCTGTAGATCCTCTCTCCCTCTCTGTCTCACACACTATTTCCTTGGTTACCCCTCTCCTCCTCGTCTCCCATTCGCCACGCTCGGCTAACCCGGCGATATGCCCCTCATTAAGCGGATCAAGAGGGATTCCAGAGGCATGTACCGGGGGAAGAAAAGACCGGGGGAGAGGGCAGGGAGGGGAAAAGGGTAAAAAAAAAAAAAAAAAAAAAAAAACAGAGGGAGACCACCCTTCTCTTTTAAAGGGTTGTGCTTTTTAGGTTTAAAAACACAGAGCGGGGAGTGCGCCTTGACAGACATGTTGTTTTCAGTTAAAACCCTCTCAGCCCGCCTCAGCTTAATCCTGCTGTACTGTGGTCTATGTGTGTGTGTGTGTGTGAGGGCGTAAAAGGGTACAGGGAGGACTGGTCTACTTAAGAAAGGACGATGGGGGAACACAAACTGAGCCGTAAAACATAAATCCATCTCCCTGCAGTGCAATACCAAAAAGCAGCAAGGAGGTCCGTTCATCCATCATTTTAATTGGAGTGAGATCTGGACCTGAGCTCAGCTGACCAGCATGATACACTGATGTTTACAAAAGCTTTGTTTGGGTCAGTCCAATGGGAAGCAATAGTAAAAAGTTGGGGTATTAATCTCTAAATGCTTCTTTTTCTTTTCTATTTGGTGTTTTTTTTGGTTGTTGTTCCCGTTTCATTCCTGCTGCACTTGTTGTCAGGCTCCACGGGGAGGTGTACTGAGGGAGTGAAGGATGATCTGCGGGCAGATAGGCGCTGTATGTGTGCGCTGTATGTATGTATGTGCTGTGTGTGTCGGAGAGATTTATCAGGACTGAGCCAGATGCCAAGCACTTGTTGAGAAAGCCTTTCACATCCTGCGCAAATGCATAAAGCTGTCTCAGTGTGTGTGTGTGTGTGTGTTTGTGCCTGAAGATAAAAGCCTGTCTTGTAGCAGCTTGGTCATGGCCTAAAAAAAGGATTTAGTGCTGTAAGTCACTCAGGTTGATGTGGACAGGTATTTGGCAGCGCCTCATAACGCAGCCTGTGGCGACCAAGGTCACAGACGCCTTCCTTGACCTTAATGAATTGAACAACACACACAGGAGTTTTTTTTCTCGATAAAACAAAAAGGTGGGATTGAAGATGTTAGAATAGCAATAGATGTATTTTAAACCTCTGTTCAGTCTGATATGGTTACAGAGAAGGACACGAAAATCTACTTTTCATTACACTGCTGCATTAACTCAGTTTTTTTCTGAAAACTTTGAAACAATTTCAGTTGAAGTTTTCTATTTAAGCTTGAATTTACATAAACCTGTCAGAGCTGATTAATATTATTCTCAGACTGTTGATAGGATTAGTAACAAGCAGATTTCACTCAAACAGTAGAATTGAAACGATCAGTTTATCAAATACCGTATTTTCCAGACTATAAGCCGCTACTTTTTTCTGACGCTTTGAACCCTGCAGCTTAAACACCGGTGTGGCTCATGTATCAGTGGCATGAAGCTCGTTAGATTTTTACAAGCTAGCAAGCTCCGTGCCGCTGATACATTTAGCGTCGTCACATCAGACCCGGTCAGAGTGGACCACATGAAACTGTTAAATAAATAAATTCAATAGCGGCTTAGAGACAGGTGCTGTCAATAGTCCGAAAAATACGGTAATTAGCAGATCCACAAAACATTTACTAGCTTGTTTGACTGTTTTTATTCAGTAATTTTCAAAGTACACACAAGGTACAAACATTAAAAACTCACTGGGGTGAGAACACCAGTAGTATCAGTATATACTAGTAACTATTGTCAAATAATCTATTACATTTTGCCTCAGTCATAACATAAGACAGTGTTTTTTTCTGTGTGTGTTTTGTGAAAAAAATGATGTGGGTCATTATTTTAAGAGATATCTAAGTAAGAAAATACTAATTATTTGTACCTTTAATTCATATAGTGTGAAATCCATAACAAATGCTGACTAAAGATGATGTTTTTCTTGAACTTTCACTGCTGCTTATGTTGTCATGAATATTTTAATCTGACCTCTCAGGTGCTTTAATAAATAAACAAAATCACTGGCTTCCCCGTGGCTCAATGATGCCAGTGTAGATGCCCTCAATTAAACTCTGACTGGGGACACAGGCTGCACGTCTGGTAAACATAAAAAAAAAAAAAAAGCTAAAAAAAGGTTTTAAAAATTATGCTAAAAACTAAAACTACAAGCTGAGTGTAATCTCTTTTCATAGTATACTACTATATTTAATAACCTCGAGCAACAGCTGGGCTGGTAACTTAAAATTGTGAAGCCAGGATCTCTTTAATTACCTGCTCTCATAATTCAAAGGTTAATGTCAGTAATAGCAGGACTGTTATGAAAAGATCAGCAGCTTCAAAGAGACCTGTCCACACTCCACTTCTCCCTTCCGCTCTTTCGCTTCCTCCGTTTTCTTTCCCACTAAACCGTAAATTTCCCTCTTTCCTTCATTTAGTGTCAGACCAATAAACCCCGTACTGTTCAGAGTCATCCACGAGCCCAGTGGTCGACAGCTATGATTACACACACACACACACACACACACACACACACAGAGGAGGAATTTCAAAGTCAGTCCACATCGAGCGTCCTGAGCCCCTCAGAAAATGCTCGCTGACCCGTTCCCTCTTGTTCTGTCTTCCCTCTCTCGTTTGTTTGAGGAACACATTCCCAAATTCCTGGCCTGACAAACACATCCTGACGGCGCTGCTGTGAAACCACGGAAAAGGCCCCATTCTGAGTCCACAAACACACATGTGCGCACACACACATGAGACACACACACACACACACGCTCAACGGGCTCAGGGAGGAATGTGCAGTATAGGAAGCCAAGTGACTCAAGTGCGGACTGTCCACTGGGGCAGAGGGAATCGGGATCAATTCAACACAAAGCTTTGTTTTACAGACGCCGTTTCACACTGAAAGGTCAGATGTGAGCGAAAGACGCTGCCTTTAAAACACAGAAATACTTCAGGACGTGAGGAGAGTAACAGCACCGAGCATCTGGAAGTCAAATGATGAGATGATGAAGGATATTTGGGAAATGCTGCTGTTATGCTTGTGAAGCCCCTTCTGAGGTTTAATATACTCGTGTGTCATTGGTTGTTTTTTCTCGTGGGAGGTTCGAGTAACACACCAGCCTGTTATCAGGTATCCTGATAGAAACTGAGCTGTAAAATCGAAGCAACTGGAAACCATCAACCTGATAGTTTTACATTTCTGTAAAAATCTTTCTTCTGAGACTCATCTTCATCTTACTAATGCAAAGGATAAACATCTAATTCTGCTTTTATTATGTACTTTATCTCATGCGGAGTTTCAAAATAAGAGCACGCAAAAATGCTCAACACCAAGTCAATACACAACTGAGAATCAGACTTCACCTCCAGAGTCACAGGACCATCTCCTCCACCACTCTGCGAGCCGATTGGTCCATATCTTCCTGGACCAATGAGAGGCAGCGACGAGCCAGAGCCTGCTGCTCAGGGTCCTCCTGAACCATCAGCTCCCCGTACAGATACACACCCATGGCCTGGAAAACACACACACACAATCAGTCTGTTTATTGTTTTTTTTTCTTCTCTCGGGTTGAATCACTTTGTTTGTGGATCTTTACTTGGTCATGAAGTAGGAAGTGCTCCACGTCTCCGTAAGCCTGAGTGTATGCATGTTTGACCACCAGCTCACACCAGCGATGTCGAACCTGGGAACCAAAACATGGAGAGAACAAAAAAACAATAATGAAATACAAATTTTAATTTATTTTCTTTTACTTTGACACCAAACGGGTAACTCTGCTATTGAAGAGACTCCTGGTTAAAGCTGCGGCACAAGTTTGTCAGTGTGGATCATAGACCCTGTACAGAATGGATGGAGCCAACGTGACGTCACCCGTTGGTTTGTGGGCTCACGTTTTGAGATCAGGATTTGGATGTCACCATGTTTGTTATTGTTGCCAGACGTGACCATATTTGGATATAAAGGAAGGAGTGAAGAGGCGGTTCTGACCCTTCAACCCCAGGTCACTGCCCAATGTGTATGAGACTCGACTTCAGCACTTGTCTTTTGAAGCCGAATATTCAGCACATCACTCCTAACAAGAATTACCGTATTTTCCGCACTGTAAGGAGCATCGCATTATAAGGTGCATAGAATAGAAACTACTGTAGTGGCTGGGGTTGTGTTATCATCCATCTAGATGGACCGTACTGTTGGTTTTTGAGAAAATTAGGTGCGCCTTATAGTGCGGAAAATACTGTAACTTTAGCTATCTGGAGCTCTTTGGAGGCAGCCTCCAGTGGCCGTCGGGTGTACTGCACCCCGAATCAAGATATCAGACAAGATTAAAAATTTAAACATTAAAAAAAGAATAACAACACCTCAATTTGTCATTTCAAATTAAAACTGTAAATCAGATATTTACACTATCCCATCTTACTTTTCTTGACATGGCCCTGATGTTATCTCCAAACACCACTGGTGTTCATAAGGTCATAGTTTATGAGCTGACCTCACTTCACCAGAATAGACTGGTCTATATGGTCAGACAGACACTACAAGTTAGAGGAATAAAGTAATCTAATATATAAAGGAGAATGGTGTTGTTGGCAAAGATTTATAAATGATTTTTTTTTCCCTCTTTAAAACGTTTGGAAAACATTTTGTTTTTGTGCTTTTCACTCTGATGGGTGTGAACGGCTCTCCTTGAATGCTGGTAACAAAACACAAACAGCTCGTCTGACAAGCTGCAAGCTGCTCCGCTGACAATGAATAGATTCATCCACAATCACAGGATTAACAGATGTGAAAATCATCTTACAATCTAAAGCTTACATTTAAAAGTTAGATTTATTTATCTGACTGCATGTGTTCCCAACGTATGTGCGTGCATGTATGAGTGTATTCCTACTGTATGTGTGCATGTGTGTATCTCTGTATCTGCGTACGTGTGTGTGTGTGTGTGTGTGTGTGAGAAAGCTAATGCCTGGCCTTTCTCCCAAAGGATCAATAGGAGCTCTGTTGCCGCGGTTACAGGAGAGATCAGAGACTGGCTCTGTCCCTGCCTCAGCCATCATCCTTCATCATCTGCTACGAGCGTGCACGTGAGCGTGTGTATCCGTGCGCGAGCTCGGGCGTGGATATGCAGAGTGTGTGTGTGTGCGTGCACGGATACGCTCTTGTGAAGGAGACTGACGGAGGATGATAAAAGAGAGAAGAAGCGATAAAAAAAAAAAATCCAGATGAAAAATCTTTTTAAGCACTGTCACTACTTTAAAGCCTCAGCTGGTTTTGTGGGTGTTTCTCCGTAACGATCGACACATGCTCAGGATAAACTAGTCCTTTATAGAGTACACTGACCAATTTTGGTGATTGTTTTTTTGATAACAACAACTCAGGCTTTGGCCATTTCTAAAGCAGTCATACAGATATTCATTTTGAAAGGACATGTTCTTTAAAGGAGCCAAATGGATCTACTGAAGTGCTTTTTTTCTTTTATTAAAGGATTCCTAATAAAAGTTTCTGCTTCGTTTGTATGAACCAGAAATGTTGCCTTGTCCTCCACCTATTTATGCAGTGTATGAATGAGCAATGCTCCATTTATAACCACATTGAAATCCTCACATTACCTCTGCAAACTACTACATAAACACCAGTTTAATTGGTCTCAGAAGGGCTGTCGAGTTCCACTTTCATCCTAATTTAAAATCTTCTTTTTCCCATTTATTGTCAGCTTTATTTTGGAAGGATGCAAAAAATCCCAACGTACACGAGGCACAAAAAGAAAGTGTTCGTCAGCTTTCACAAGGATATGTGTGCGTTTGTATTCATGGGAGTGTGCATGAGTGTGTACAGTATGTGTACCCTCTAGTGCCAGCCCTGCCCTTCTGGCCTGCGTAGCCCCGGCAGCTGTTCCCTGTGCTGGGTTACATTCCTGGGGAGAGCCCTGGGGCAGAGCAGCTGCCTGGTGCACCTCTCCTTACCCCCCCACTTTTTTTTTTTTTTTTAAACTCTGTTTCCTCTCGCTGGGCCCCTCTCTCTGACAGCACATGCAATTACACAGTGACATTCCTTCATTTATTACTGCACCCCCGCCCCTCTTTCAACCTCCACCACTACCGCCAATCCCAACACACACACACATACACAAACGTTGCAACTGTTCTTCAAGTACTTCTGTGTGCACGCGCATTTACCATGACGATCAAACTTACACATCTCATACAGTCTCAGGAATCTCGTGCAAAATCGTGCATGGAGTGAACATGCAAATGTAGAGTTATAGTGCCTTGACTTGTCTGCACACTGTTCCTGAGAGCTGGATGAGATGCCTGTCCTCACTTTCATGTCTGTTGGATAAATATGAAGCTATAGATTGGAGACGGTCAGGTGTTGGGTGGCCAAATGTAAAAAAAAAATTGTGAGCATACAGGTGCCATGAAGAGAATTTCTTAACAGTTTTTCTTTGATTTCATATTTTATTTACTAGCTTCTGCTCATCTCATTTCTCACAAACAGACATTTACAAATTTCCCTCTTCATGAACTTTTTGTTTCTTTCTTTGATATTTGCCCCTCACTATTAGTCTCAATGTAGTCGTCACTGTTTTCTTGTGGAGTTTACCCAGTGGTACCTATTACCCTGTGAGGGATTTCCTTCTCTGTGATCCTTCCCAGGGTTTTTATTTCTGACTGGCCACTTGAGGAGCGTTATTTGTTTCCAGTCTAACACGAGCCTGTGAACCTCTTTGAGGTTTTGATGAAAGTACACAAAATAAGATGACTTGATTGTCGTCCTTTCATTGCTCTGTGGTCTCCTCTCTTCCACTCCACATGTCCACAGTTCTTGATGTGGTCCATGAAGTCTCCCGTCGCTGGAGTAAGGCTAACCTGAGCACCTACGCTTACACAATAAGGCCTGTGTGACTGACCGACAGATGGCCCCTGACACACACACACACACACACACACACACACACACACACACACACACACACGTGCATGCGCTCTCACAAAACTACACACGAGCACACATGCGTGTACGCGAACACACGTAAAGTCAGCATCTCACATCACATGAGGCTCATATGAAAGGAAATGGGCCGAAGTCACGCACTCTCTCTCTCATACATGCAAACACATGCCCCGGCTCACAGACGCACTCACACACATATTCATGGTCACTCACACCGTACACAAAGCAGCTCGACCGCACGCACACTGGTGGCCGGCCGCATATTTCCTTTCACTATTGTGTACATGCTCACGTAAACCACACACACACACTGAAACTCAGGCACCTTTAACCCAGAGACTTAAATATCTTCCTCACTTTCACTGTGCAGCATCTCACCTAAACTGAACCAACATCAGACCAGGCTGCACCACAATGGATTCACTGAAATCAAAATTTAAACTTCATGCAATTCATGTGGCATTAAAATCACAGGATGGACTCAACCCTGATGACACATTTCTATTTCCAGGCCAATCAGCCGTTGAAGAAATGCATTTGAGGTCACCACATTAGTATCTGCCTTTCAGGAGTCCTAACAGTCACTCCTTTCACCCAATATTCATTTTCTCTGTAGCTCTCAGGTAAACACTGAGGGGGCTACACAGGCTGAGCTACACTCACTCCCGTATTTATCCAAGAATTTGAAACAGATCAATCATCAATCATCTGCAGAGAAAGCGCCACCAGACAAAACCAAAGCCGAGTGAGACGAGGACACGGTTTAAAAAAGAAAACCAGCTCCAGACAGAAAGAGGAATAAATGGCCACATTTATAAGGAGAGACGTAGGTGATTAACCTCTTCTGAATGAGATTACTAACATTAGGACTGGGCCATTGGCTTTAGACAGGGGTGTGCAGGTGTGTGTATGTTTGTGTGAGTGTGTTTGTCCATGCATGACTCTGCTGTGCATAATGGCCCTGCGTATTTTTAGCAAACAGCGAAAGTTTTTTTCCTGGAAATTGTAGATGGGAATCTGCTTTCATGTGCCAGGAAGTCTGACTAAAGAGGCTTGAACCTAAACCTGGACCCAAGGCCGAGCACAGAGCGGCCTCGGTTTCTGACCACGAGGTCGATAACTAAAATTAAAATTGAGACAATAACCCAGGGGAGAAACTCACTGAAATAAATGACGCTTGTGACTTTTACTCGGCGCATAAACCACTCCACTGGCTCCATAGGACTGAACATCTGAGCCCCATTACATACACTACTGCCCCAACAAAACTGCTCATATAAGAACTTGTAAAAAACTAAATATGTATCAAATTTTTCTTTTCAAGACGAGCCATGTGTTAATGATGGAGGACGGCGTGGACAGTTTACGGATTGTGTGGCAGCTGTGTTTTCACGCTCCTGTACTGAGAGGCAGCGCTATACACTAAAGAGCTGTCCACACACACACACACACAGCTGCACAGCACAAACAGACACACACACTCACAAACACTGTTAATAGTACCATTAAGGAACTTTGTTCAGTACTAAAACATGAAGTGAATACTTGTGGGATTTAGTCAGTAATGGCGGCAGTAAAGAAGAGAGATGCTATTACAACAGAATTTACTACACATTACTAAGCGCTGTGCCTTGGGATGGGAAGTGGAGAGGGAACCATCCACTTTTTATTATAAGAGGAGACTGTAGGAGCCTGAACGTGGATGCTTACTTGACTGCAGATGAATACAGGCCCGTGTGGTGTGTGTGTGGTCGTACCTCAGCGTCTTGGTCCTGCAGACTGAAGGTCCTCTGCAGAGCTCGCATCGACGCCACGCTCAGCTCCGCCTCCTCTAACAAAAGTTCCAACAGCATCACCATCTGATCCGGCGACAACTGCGGAGACAAAACAAGTTTACGATATTAATAGCGCCGACTAATACAAAGCGCCCCTCATCAAATATATTGAGACACGTTATTAAATATTGCGAGCGTAAAAGTCACATCATCTTTATACCCGCAGCTTCAAACTACCAAAATGATCAAGGCTAGCAGAATCATTTACATACAGGGTACCGCACACCCACTCACAACAACATTTCCATTTACATTATTTTCCACAACTTTCATTTTCTTCTTTGTGCTATGAAAGCTTTGATGGGGAAATAAAAAAAACCTCATCAATATAAGTCAGACAATTAAAGCAGCCTTTCAAGCAGAAGAAATGGTAGAATAATAAAGCATAGCTGAAATGGTAATTAAATAAATATGGTAAATCAAGTGAATCTTGTACAACTGGGAAATATTACAAAATAAAAAGAACAGATGAAGGGAAAATATTAGCATTTGAACCAAGGCCAGAGAGAAGAGAAGCAATGAAGTTGTCTTTTTTGATTGTGTCTCGTTGTGGAGAAACAAAGAGGAGCAGTGTTCAGGGACAACCACTGCCAAAAGTGACATCTTTTCGAACGTTGCTTATTTGGAGGTTGTGAGACTTCAGTGAAATCCCTGATTGCGGCGATGTCAGCGAACACAAACTGAGAAAAGAGGAAGAAAAAGCCTCACTGCTGCTTCCTAATAGTGCGTGCACCTAAAGGAATCAACCTATTTTCTTCTGATGACTAACATCTTCGGGGACGGTGAAAACTCAGCGGTGAGTTTGGACGAGTATTCTGAGGATGGATTGTGGGCAGCGATATGAGAGAGTGACTTCCTCCTCCGGGGACAGCTGTGCCCAGCCTTGCCTGCTTCTGTCTCTCTCTCTCCCCTGGATACACCCAGCACTCCCAGCCACACTTTCTCTCTGGTCCCAGTCTGGGACACAATTAATGGCTGAAGGCCCCGTGGAGACGAATGTGAAAATAAGTATGAAGTGTGTGTGTGACTGAGTGAAGCAGAGCGTGAGAGAGCAAGGACAGAGCGAAGACAGACGAAAGTGACGGAGAAAGTGGGCTGGCACATCCTCCTTTCTGCTGGGTATGTTTACCTCCTCCTATTCAGGTAAACACAGCTGGCCAGGATATAATAAGTCGCCACCATTTGTGCAGAATGGATTTTGTGAAGGGCCCGTCCATTCAAAGCTATCTTTGGTAAACAACCTTCTCAGTGCTGCTGGGAAATACCTGACCTAAAACCAGGAAGTATTTCAGCATGTAGCTGTTGGAGCTGAGGGAATAACACCCAGACTCGAGCTGGCAACTCGTCAAATCAAACACTGCTACTACCACTGCTGCTACACACACACACACATAAACACGGATGATCATCTAACTCTGTGGAAAATCTGATATCCAGTCTTTCCCTTCACCCTCTATTCACTCTCTCCATCCCTCCTCCCTCCATTTTGTGAAGCCTGAGTGTTTTCTGAAGTGGCATCTCCATCTCTAAAGAGTCTCTTTGGGGCCCACCCATGATCCTCCTCACTCTCCCACCCTTTGAAAAGTGAGGAGTCCACAGCAATAAAACACTATTCTCTCGTTCTCTGTCCCTGTCTCTCTCTCACACACACACACACACACACACATACACACACTAACACACACCCAGCTACACAGACTCCTCTGTGGTGACTGTGAGGTTCTGTTGTGCTTGTATGTATTTATGTTGCTATGGTGGTAATCAATATGTCTGCACCAGTGTCTCCAAAAGCAAATTCCTGGTCAATGATGGTACATTACGAACCAATTTACATTGTTATTACTGCACACACACACACGCACACGCACACACACACACACACACACACACACACACACACACACACGATCACATCAGTGATTATCATCAACTGTCTCTTGTGCTTCTACAAAAACACAGACCAAGGATACTTACTCAAGTACTGTATATAAGGACAGTACTTAATACCATAAAACTTCATGCTACTTCATTCTACTGCTGCACTAAATATCAGAGGGAAAAACTGCACTTTTCAACCCATGATGCACATGATTTCTTTTTTATGAGCGTAGAATCTGACATAGCAAAGATTGACTCTACTACAACAATGAAAACTACTAAACCTCTGTCTCATCCTTGATGCATGCACCTGCAAACTCGTAGCACTTGTGTTAGGTGCACTTTTAAATTCAGAGCTGCAGCACTTCTTCATGAGGGCATCTCCTGCTTGTTACTGTGAGTGTGACTGCACCTGATTGATCCAAAAAGGATGTAATGTAATGTAAATGTAAATAGAAGGGCTACAAAAAAACTGTGGTCATAATGTTTGGTTCGATGTGACAGAAATCCAAAGAATTGTGACTTTAAATAAAGGTTGAAGCCTTTTCACTTGTGTATCTAATGTCATATTTGACATAACGTCTTGAAAACTGCTTTAAGGCTGCGCTCTTTGACTGAAAATGTGTTTCAGGGTAGCTTCGGTATAATTGAATGCGTGTGTGTGTGTGGGTGGATGACACACAGGGAGAGAGAGAGCAATTGTTGGGGGAAAAGGTGAACTCCACGGCTGAGTAGTCCCTTATTAATGGGTATAGTCTGTAGAAGGGCACACAAACACTTACAAACAGCCCCTACACAGAGCAAAACACACACACACAGACACACACACACACTCCCATGTCATGACTAGGTCATGGGTAGCTCTAACAATAGCTCTTAATAGTACAGTGCTGAAAGCTGCACTGAAGGGGGAAACGTATCCCTCTCTATCTCAGTGATTCATGTGAAAAGATCTCCTCACACACACTCACGGCAGAATTTGGCCAGATTAAAGAAGCATTTCTTTCCCATACTGTCAGTCAAGCTGAGGAATGTGAACGAGACAGAAAACACAGTCTGTCTCTTTTTTCTTTTTCTGTCAGATACGCAACCAGTTTCAGACCAATTTCACTCCTATGGACATTTTATATATAAATAAAAACTGATCCACACACCACTTTGTACAAACCGCTGCCACGGGTCGGCCGTACCAGCTGTATATTGAGTTGAGCCTTGGAGGGACCTCTGGGAAATATGCTGCTGAAATGTCCCCTTACAAACTGACCTCTAAACCTCTATAGAACAATGACACAGGCACACATGTGTGTCCAGTGCATGCATGTACAAATATAGATTGTTTGCCACAGTGACTGACAGCTCAATGAGACACAGTTATAGTAAACACAGGATATGATATCAACCACAAGCTATAAATGAGGGAAGTATATATAGTCAAGTGTTTATCTGGATGTGTGTGTGTACTGCTGTATATGGTGTTCCCATGTGAGTGGGAAAAACAGGAGAAAATGAGGGTTCGAAGGTAACGCTGAGAAAGACTCAAAAGCAGGAAGCAGCTACATTTTGTGCGTGCATGTGTGTGTGTCGGTACATATGTGTGGGTGTATGGGACTGTGGGACTAAACAACGTTAGTCATGCTACTGCGGCTGCATAACATGTTCGTACGGCTAAAAAGGAGTTGAAGCTCTTTAGCCTTTTGTACGAAATGTTCACACACACACACACACACACACACGCTCGCTCGCAGCATCGGTAAATGCTTTGTTGTGGTGTTTCGATCCTTAACACTGATCAGGCTGCAGTAACCTGGCTCACTGTACCTTGTTCTCAGTGTAGAGGATGGGAAAAAAAAGGGTTGTCCAACTTAAAAACAAAACTGTAAATCTTAAATCTTTTTCAGCAGCTTTCCAACAATCCATCACTTGTTCATTATTTCCATGGCAACAGCACTTAGCTCCACTCTTATTCTGTACAGTACATAGGAGAGCAAGCCGGTGTCTTTTTTTTCTTTTTTAAAAGAAGCCTTTATATTTGTACAAAACTCCAAATCTCCATCTTATCTCATCCTCAACAAGGTCACGATCTCCACCTCATCTAGTCTCTTGCTACCATGAGCAGTCAATCGTCATTTACCATCACATTGCTGCAAGAGGGACCTCAGGTAACCCCTGCTAACTGAATCATCACGTCCCTCTCCCACATTTCTGCTTTGACTTGCACAGATTCAACGAAAAAAAAAAAAATACTCCTGTACACTTTTCTCATTGGCCTGTTGGCAGAGCAATGAAATCTTTTACTCAATTGGAGAAGTGAAGCCTATTGTAATTGTTAATCAAAAATTTAAAAAAAAAAAGGGTAATGGGAATGAAGAAAAACAGCAGACAGGTTTAAGGAATTCAAAGAACAAAGGATGCTGTATGCTGTAAAGACTGACGACACCCTTGAGTCACATTTGTGATTTGTGATATCGGGCTACAAAAATAAAATCTGACGTGACTTAAAAGAAATTCAGACTGTTGCTAATGCTTCCTTCCCCTCTCTTCCTTCCCTCGCTCCCTACCTCCGTACCACTGAGGAGAATGTGCTGCTTGTTCAGTCACACTGCATTATGGGGGTTGGAGACATTGAATAACTGTGACATTATAAAACCAAACTGTGATTTCTGAGAGACCATTGAATCATGTGTGACGTGTGTGTGTGTGTGTGTGATGCCATTCAGCCGCTCGGCTGCCTTTTATTTCTGTCTGACCGCAGGCTCGTAAAAACACATTCTGGCACCAGCAGCTAAAGGCCTCAGCCCACGCCTCAGGTACTAAGGTTTCACTCTTTCTTTCCCTCAAATCCCTCCCTTCCTCCCTCTCTCTCTGTGCCACTGTCTCCACGATTGTCTGCTCTCCGTCTCCATACCAACTCCTTTTCATTCTTTCTTTCACCCGTCTAAACTGTACGCCTGGTTCCTCCAATTAAAAGCCCCTCCCCGCTTCCTTTATCTCTTTTTTTTTTGCCCGTTGTTATTTTACACACTTGATTTAAGGGCTCGTCTCCTCAAACTGCAGAGACAAGCCGGGGTCTTGAGGAGACACAGTACGCCAAGCAGCTGTTAAGATCCTCTCAGCAGACATGACAGCATAAATAGCATCACAAATAGTTACACTTTTAATTAGCTTGTAACTGCTCTGTACAGCTGCACAAAATTAAAATGCACAACAAAGCAGGGCAGATGGTCAGGAACAAAATAGCAATCTAGACACCAAAAAATTGAAAACTAAACGATGTAGAAGGAACTGGTTGTATCTTGGGAATGTCCAATCTTGGCAAGTGGTCATTCACTTCTCTGAAATCTCTGGACCGTTGCTGATTGCTCTTACTTTTTGTGCTGTTTTTACTTGTTGGTTTCCTCATCGATGAATGAAAAGCAGTGGATAATACCTGTTGGGTTATCACATGTTAACAGGACGCCCCAGTCAGCACCAGCATGTGTGGGAGATGATAGTTAAAGCTAAAACAGTAATGAGAAGATGCTATAAACATGATGAATGGCTGGAGAAGAATAAAATCACTCAGTGTGGGGATATGATACAGCAATACTGTGGGTTCAACAAGGTCTAAAAAGACATTATAAAATGGCTAGCGGACACAGGCTTCGTAAACCAATTTTTGGGTAATGGATTGGAGCACACACATGCACACACACACACACACACACACACACACACACACACACAGGAGATAGTGAAAGGTTATCTATGACTCACATGTTGGCCTTTCAACTTGTGTCTACTGTTCTATCATTTCCTCAAATGATGTCACACCTGCTGTTACCGCAGCCTGGTGAAAGATAGCGCCGGTCACAGACCGATGACCTCGCCGATGACCTACAGCTGCAACTGTTTATCTGTAATTCAATCATTAATAGTATTCCTTTTTGTTTTTTTCTTTTCCCACCACACACTCTAATCAACAGCCACAACACCTACACACAGCAGAGTGAGTATTTGCATGTGTTTGTGTGTTGCAATCAGTCTTGAGCCTAATCAGGAATCAATAGAGAGCTTTTGAGAGTCAGACGCAGGGGGACAGGAGGAAATCAGAGGGAAAAACAAAAGACAGAAAGCTTTTGAAGTTTTGACCTTGCAATCGTAATGACTGTTGGGAACGAATCGTCTCGTCGATGTATCTCCTAACATAAACACATCAGCTTGACGACAGGCGAAGTGTGAGTATGAGTATAATGGGAAACAAATATTCACAGCATGTATAATGCACTGCCTATCAACACAGCCCATTTGGAAAATAAACAAGCCTAATATGTGCTCTGTTAGTCAAGTGTGCTGGATTCGAGCATGTGCTAGTATGTATGCACAGGACAGACACAGCATGTGCTTTATGTGTGTGTCTTTCTCTGCAAAATCCACAACATTCAGCCCGGGCTGTGTGTGTCCATGTGCGATTGTGTAAATGCGTGTGTGTGTTTGAGTGTGTTTAATCAGCTGCTGGTTGTTAGGATAGGTAGCCCCTAGTAGCTGCTCTTCCGCTCCCTCCCCCCTTATCTTCCTTCTTGGCCTTCAAGTTCACAGTCTAGGCCAATCAAAAAACAGCATGGGGTCACAGCGGGGTTGCGAGTCAGGGGTTAAGCTGGAAAAACCACACACAGTGAGCCCGGCGGTCGGGAAAGACTACTTGCTCTGAGGGGGAATCAACAGGGCGAGCAATAAAAACGTGCACTAAAAAAACAACACATCTACACAGAGTGACACGCAATCGCACACTTTCAGCCGAGGCCGCTTCTTCGGATGGATTTGTTCTTTGTTCGCAGGAGGTGGGGCATTTTGTTCTGTAATAATTCTATGTTCTTGCAATTTGGCATTAAACATGAAGGCAATTAACATGTTTTCTCTCCTACTCATCACCGCTCTGACTCATACCAATTCACACATACACACACCTCCAAAACAGGGGAAGTTTAATTAATCTCTGGCACTTTATGCTTTGACGCAAGCCGCAAATCTAACTGTCTCCAGTGAATGCCTCCCTCACCTCCCTCTTACCGTGCCTCCTCCTCCCACAATCCGTTGTTACATTCCCGGTAGAGACACAAACAACTCCTCAAACACATTTCAGATCAGCCTTTTTTTTTTCCCTTTTAATCTCTTTAACCTTTTCTTCCTAAATTTGCAAAGCACAATTTCCCCAATGGGACGGTCCTTGTCTCTTCTTGTGCTACTGTTAATCTGGGGAAGCAGAGATGGGCTTCGATGTGTCGCCAGCAGTATCTCCACCAGATGGGTATAACAAGCCCCCCCTTAGATCCAACTATCCCCCCGGTGCAGGTGCCCTAAACAATCAGTAGGAGTTATAACTGGGGATTGAACCCAGGTCTCAGCAGTGGCTTTTGAGTGTTTTGCTCCAGCACCACCCGTATGCCTTTAAAAGAGAGAGGCCTTTGAAACAGAGCTGGAACAAAAGGACCGCTGTTTGTGTGCGAGAAAGGGAAAGGAAAAAAAAAAAAAATCTGTAGCATTTGTACTACAGTGACACATCCAAACAGCTGGATGTCAGCTTAGACAAAGAGAGAGAGGTGAGGAGAGAGGGATGGTGGAGAACAGAGGCATATAGGCTTTTATTGTGTAACTACACAAGGACAGAAACTGATGGAGACAAACACTTGGAGTAGTACAAGCCTGGTGATATTGGATTGCAACACATCCAATGTAAAGATTAAAACAATGTTGAATCGATCCTAATAACAGTCAGGACTTGAAATCTGTGCCATTGCTGTACAAAACCTATTATCTGTGAATTAATCTTTGCTATTCTTTCATAATAATGAGGCAATGCTGTTTGTATTAAGTCAAACAGACGTCCATTGTCTATGTGCAGTAAATCCCAAATCCACAACTTAAAATCTTGTCCCACAAAAATCCACTACTCACCCCAGTTTGAATGATTATTTGCTGTAGGCTCCAAGGCCCAGATGTTTCAGGAAACGGTTTCGCCTTCATTCAAAAATTAGATTTATAATCAGTTTCAGAATCAGATTTATCCCATAAATCTGAGCTGGTTATCCACAGAGAAGTTGCAGAGTTTTGAAGAAATGAGGAAATACCAGCCTTTACATTTAACATTCAAACTGAAACACACACGTTCGTTAAGGCTGCTTGGTCTCAAAAAGGAAATAAAACTGAGCAAACCTGAAGCAACAAGTAAGAACAATGCTTACGTTTCAAGAAGATTGCTATACTTTGCTTCAGTGGGTTGTTTTCCTGCCAAGATCTGAGGAAGAATCTGACATCTCAATCCAAAATCATCAGTATTGGATTTCAGTGTAGGCACTCAGACACACAGACAAACAAAAACATACGCACTCTCACCTGCAGTGACCTCACATATTCACACATAAGGTACAAACGTATGAAATGTGACTACGGCTGAAAATAACCCAGGTTTAATTTCCTAATGTCATTTGTTCTAGCGCGATCCCAGGAGGGTGAGAGGAGCCTAGGGGTCGTGGTTAAATATTATCTCTGCGGAAAAAAATAAATAAATGGAAAAAAAAAACTGTGGCCACCAGCCGCACTGCTTCGTCTCAGCAGCTGTGGATGAATTTAATCAGGGGTGGGTGCTATTCTTAATTATAATAATTACTAGGGTTAACGGGGCACAGATACAAACACACACACACACACACACACATCGTGAAGGGTCAAAAAAAAAACTTTTGTCAGCTCATGCAATTGAATTTCACCGTGCCATTTTGTAGCGGTTAGGTTTCTAAATGTCAGCATACACACTGAACACAAAAAGCATGCATACCCATTGGTGCACACACACACACACACACACACACACACACTCGGGGAACTAGGATTTGTCCATTCAAGCCGGGTTTAGTCAGATGACAACAATAATAGGGGTAAAACACAAACATGCACCGGCGATGACCCCGAGCACAGAGCGATAGCATCTACTGCTGCTGAAAGATACACTGAGAAAGAGAGATGCAGAGCAGCAGCGGGAGAAAAACATGGAGGACGAAGGATGGAATGACTCTGGCAGAAAGAGTCAAACACAAAAAGGGAGTGGCGGCAAGATGCGAGGAGGGAAGAGGAGACGGCGGAGGGAGGCTAACGAAGCCAGAGCCATGAAAAAGAAAGGTCATGCTCAGGAAGAGACGCTATGGATTCTCCTGTGGCTCCAAGTCAAAGCCTCAGCCTGTCTTTCTGCATGTGTGCAAGCTGTGTGTGTGTGTGTGAAAGTTGTGTGCTTCTGGTTGCATGTTTTGCGTATGTGTGTGTGTGTGTGTGGAGTGTAGATGTGTGTTGTCTCCTGTGTGAACTCCAGGCTGGCTGGGTTTAAGCAGTCTGAGCTGACAGAGGTATGTGGGATGGAATAAACCCAGATATCTGCTTCACAGACAGACACACACAGCTGTGGAGTCATGCACAGCCACAAAGAGCCAGACACACACACACAGAAAAAAAAAAAAAGAGGTAGATATTAGAGAATGACAGAAGACACCACAGAAACAGCAGAGATGGAGTAAGAGAGAGCATCGAGAGATACAACAGAAAAACAGATGGACAGAAATTCAAAACATGTTCTTACTTTGCTTTTAAACCCCAGGAAGAAATCCTTCTGTCTTTTTCCTATGATAAGACCACACTCAGCTCAGCAACACATGATATCCCAGACTGGGGAATTTGGAGGTGTTGCCTACAGTGTGGCTGTTGGCTTTCCCCATGTTCACGTCCCAGTGAATTATTTACACTGTTCATCATTAAATTACTTCTCTTAATGTGTCATTTTGCATTTGTTAATTGCCCTTTATTCCTTCCAACAGGAGAAACTTTTAATATCTTTGTAGGATGAGAACTTTCTTAGAAGTTGAGCAGGAGATTCATCGACGGGTAAACGCCCAGCATCCCCTCGTCCACACTCCTCATTTGTGGAAGATTTACATATGTAAAGACATCACCTTGGGAGTCAGGAAATTGTGGTGGCACTTTTTACTATTCTAACATCTCATTTTCTATACCTGCTTCTCCACACTTGGGTCGCAGGGGTCTGCTGGAGCCTATCCCAGCTGTCATCGGGCAGGAGGCGGGGTACACCCTGGACAGGTTGCCAACCTATCACATGGCTAACATATAGACAGACAACCATTCACGCTCCCACCTACGGTCAATTTAGTTTGATCAGTTCACCTAACAAGCATGTCTTTGGACTGTGGGAGGAAGCCGGAGAAAACCCACAGCACAGGGAGGACATGCAAACCCCACAGGACATGCAAACTCTCTCCTGAGCTGAGATTCGAACCCCGAACCTTCTTGCTGTGAGGCACAAGTGGTAGCCACTGCACCACCGTGCCGCCCGGACTAGTCTAACATTAAAGAAATAAAGCTTTATTCAGTCCCAATGGGAAATCTGTTGAGCTAAGCAGGAGTTAAACCTCAAAAAGCTTCAGTCAGGTATCCATTGTGCCACTAGTCCTAAGATTTTACCGACTGCCTGATTTCTCATGAAATAGTCTGCACTTTGATCGATAATCACACTATCTGCTCGCATGTCAGTCTCCCAGTAATATATTTCAGAAAATGAGCGGTATTTGCACCAGAGGGCTTTTGGCGCTGAGCCACTTCATAAAAAAAACACACTTAGACCATCGATTTGTCTCCGCTCTTCAGGAATTTAGGATAATCTTAAAAGTGCTGTGGTTTTAAAGTAAAAAAAAAACAAAAACCCCAATGGTGCTGGGAAGAGAAAGCCGCGCACATGGCATGAATAACTGTGACCCCGAGAAAAAGGGGCTCAGAAGCCAGGCTCGCTCTATGACAACATCAGCACCTCAAACACTCACTGTCAAAACTTGGGGTTATGTTATTGGTTTCATGTGCGGGGATTTCTTTAATCGTCGGGTCTAGTAGCGTACAGCTGAATTTACTTTGCGTGTGTGCATGTGTGTGTTTTTTTGACAAGGCTAAATGCGTCAGGGCTGTCTGAGGGCGCTGTCGGCTCCCCAGTCATTACCAGGAAAGACAGATGTTTTAGCACTCAGCACGCCACATGCGCACACACAGACACACAAACATAACATTACATACTGTACCTATGAAAGCGACGAGGTGACGCCTAAATCGGGTTTTATGTGAAAAGCATTGATTCATTTCCCACCACTAAAAAGCCAGATCCATTTTACGGCCCAGCCCAATATTGAACATGACTCTAACACTAAATATCTGGCTGAAGTGTCACCGGCTTTAAAATCGTGACCTCCACGCTACACCACGTTTTATAGCAGTGCATTACACTGAATGTCTAAATTTGTGTTTGAAAGGACTCCAAAATGAACAATGTGTATTTGTGTGAGAGACAAAGTGTGGAACTTGTTTTGTGCGTATTATGGCAGACATATTCAGCAGGCTGTTCCCCCTCTCTCTCTCTCTCTGTCCCTGATGTGTTTTCCATGTGTGCTGGAAAGACAAACACAGCTGCACTTTAATGACACTCAAATGCTTCTGGGATTCAGAATGCATGTGTATGTGTGCATGTGTTTATGTGTGTGCGCTCTTTCTGACCACTTCAGTGAAACGCCTGTCGGAGCTACCCTCGCTCTGAATAACTACCCCTCACCTTCCTCCCCTCACCTTCCTCCCCTTCCCAGAACTCTGCACCGCAACTTGCTGCACCACCTCGCATTTGCATCAACGTATGTGTGTGTACTTCACACTTCACGAGGACCAATTTGAGTTTTACAACTGTTTTGGAAAGTGAGGACATTGTGTCTGATCCTCAGTTTCTGACCCGCCTTCAAAAAGGACCTAGATCTAGGTTAGTGGTAGGGTGAGTTTCAGGAGGTTATGACCTCACAATGACAAAACTAAAAATATTTGTGCGTTCTAGAGTCTTTAACCCTTTAACACCTGAGGCTGCAAATTTCCACCTGGACTTTTTATGCTTATTTTCATTTCAAATTCAAATTTAACATGGAAAAATCTAACATTCATGTGCAACTGCAGTGTTTTTGTTTACTAAAACTCTAAACTCAAATTCAGTTTTTGTGTTTTTTTCTGCTATTCTTGCTACACTCTTACAACATGTAGTATTTAGTAAATCAGCTATTGTGCCGGCTTCTGGGAAAGGCGCTATTGAAATTACCGTAATGACACCATATTCACTGTAAACTGCAACTTCTCAGTTCTCAGGAACCGTTGGAATTTTTCCGATTGCACAAACTGTGACATAATGATGGTAATCCAAAGATGCATGTGCAGACGTATCAACGATGATACGCTCAGAATTAAAGGGTTAAGTCCTAAGTGGTATTTCTGAGTAACTATGCCTGTCATAAAATAGCTTGTCAGCATCGTCAAACCCCTCCTGCTTTACTGTATACTCCCATTTTTATTCACAAACACACACATATACAAACACCACATGCACATGTACACACAGCCAGACGGCGGGGAGTCCCCGGACGAGATGAGACAGGCTGTGAGCTTCAAATGACCCCGAAAACAGAACTGCTGCTGAGTGATAAATGAGACAAATACACACTGGCACTTTTTCTCCCTCTCACTTACTTTCTGTCTTGCTCTCCCTCATTAACACAACACAAATGGAGCCATCTCCTCTCCTCCCAACTCCAAACATAAATCTTCCCATCTCCAGCTCTTACACCACTGATAAATTCTCATTCTTATTCTTTTGGTCTCGCTTTTTTACCACCTATTAAAAAGGAAAAACAGTTTTCGCTCTGCATTAGCGTGACAGTCAGGAACTTTAAACAGACAAATTTTGAGTGTGTAACAGTCTCACTTTGTCGTATTTGGCCGTTTCATGTCATATTTTACAGCTCTTACTTTCAATCACCTGTGCTGCCACATTACAGCGAGTGTTGAAGTCGCAGAGTCAGAAGCTGTGTGTTTGTTGGACTTATAGATCAATACCTCACGTGCAAAAACTCTTAAATATTTATTCCAACGAGCGCTGAAAAGTTTCATTGGCAGGTAACAACAGGATCGACAGATTATTGACGTGCACCCAGTGTGAGAAAACGGTGAATCAAACAGCAGTTTGTTTGCCACACTGATCTCTTGATTCCCACACACGCGGTTTCTCCCAGTCAGCACTTTCCACAACAGATACTGCAGAAAATGACAAAGCCAGTACTTTTATTGATCTGTTGTTTTGCTCCAGCTCTATTGTCTCTTTAGATGTCCTGGACTCACCCTCGCTCCCTTTCTCCTCTGATTCGCTTTCTAGTCTTTCACGGCCTCTCTCTCTCTCGCTGGGCTCAGGCCTTGAAGGATCTAGTTTACACAAAGGAAAGCAACAATCCATTCCTCTGAAGCTACTGTATGTGTATTATACATCAATCTATTACTTCAGGGTTATGCACATTGACAGTGTACGACTCTGTGCAGTTAGCCTACTCTTCAAAGTCCACATCCACATTTAATCCATATGTATTGTGGCCTAGGTCTCACCAGAAAAGAAGACATTCACAGTATCAGTGCATCCTTGTAAAACACATGGTGCTGCAAGCTTATTGTAGCTAGTTCACCCCAATGGTTATTAGATTGACTCTTGATACTGAGAGGACAGTAGATGGTGGATCACCTCCAGGCTCGCTCTCCAGCTCTCAAAGGTCTGCACTGTCAACATGTTTGGCTGTGGGTCAGCGGCATGAAATCACAAGCAGAATCTGACATTTTAAAAAATCTCTCCTTTTATTTTAACCTGCATTGAGTCCACTGATTGCAGAGGGTCTGTTGGGAAGAGTTTATTTCTTTTCTTCATTGTAATTTCATTGTGAGGACACCTTTAGATTTAGATTATTGGCAGCAGCAGATTGACCAAAGCTGAAAATATCCTTTGAACACTAACTACACCTTGTTTCCCATTTCACCTGTTTATCCACCAACCCACGTCATCAACAACAGCTCAGCCTTTAACTTTACATCAGTCTCTTTCATTGAAACACAAGCCAGCACTAAAACAAACCAGAAACTACCAACATTAAAGAGATAAAGACTGATGCATTAAAGTAAATCACATCATCAGGACCATAATATCAAACATTATTTCATCTTAAGAATGAAATCCTTTCCTTATGCTCTGCATGTGCTGCTATATCTGTTCGAAGCTCGGTTCACATTTTATTTAAAGACAATTAAAGGGTTGTTGCTCCACAGAGAGCAGAGCAGCCTTTAGCCGATGCCCAGTTGGTCTAATGATGGAGAGACGTGCACACAAAGAAAACATGTGCGCACACACGCACACACTTTTCTTCCGACCATTTCCCATCCTGATGTGAAGTCTGGCCGGAAACAGCCATTTCCCTGAACGTTCCCATCTCTCCTCCGGCATACTCCCTCATCCCTGATTCATTGCCAATAAATCACAGTGAGAGGGAGAGAGAGGAAGAGAAAGAGTGACACAGATAGAGTTAGTAAGAAAAAGTCTTAGAGATAAAGAGCCCGGGAGAAGGAAGGGGAGCCGGCAGTATAAACCGAGAGAGATTGAGATTGGAAAACAGAGATGAGCGAAAACCAGATGTGTCCTTGTCAACACTGCACAGGGGTGGAGTTCACATTGCCAAATATGGCTGAGTGTACTCCGCAGCGGTGACGTCTTATTGAAGAAAACAACAACAACACAGATGCTATAAAAACACCATTACTAAACGGATACACTTTATTTCATGGGTACTGGTCAAACTCTAAACAAAGAGGGAGATGGAGAGAGAAAACACTTGGCTACTCAGCCTTTCTTATTTTGACCAGCAGTTTATTACACATGTACACACATGGACACCCTGGCACACATGGACTACAGGATCAAATCCAGTCTTTCTTTTATGCCTCACAAATGAACAATCTCCCACTCCTCCGCTACATTTACAAATAATCAAAGCCACGACAAAGAGCCAAATAACACAGGCTGAAACAATTTCCGGATTGCTCTCCTCGTTTTTCTCCATCCTCTATTTACAGAAGCCCACTATGGCCTGAGAAATGTGCGTCACCTGCAAAAAAAAAAAAACAAAAAACACCCAACTGAAGAGGCTTTTGATCATGCCCTCCCTGCTGTTTACTCTCCCACAAGGGGCTTCGGTTACCACTACCACTTCCCCTGTCGAACCATCAACATCGCACCTCATTACAACACAAGAGATTTCAGTCACCACTCAAACTCAGCTCGTTTCTTCGTGAGTTTACATTATCTCCTAAAATAGAAGTCGACATCTACGTCCCTGTGGCATACCAGCACTGCAAGGTCCATTTAGTAGCTGCTCTGGAGCTTTGTGATCTCAACAATGCTGCTTCACAGCGGCTATTAAATGGACCTTGTGGTGAGAGAGTTTTGTCAGCAACATGATAATATCTGCTTTGTGCAGTGTCTTCAATTAAATACATTTCCTTCTAATTCAACTGAGCACAAGTGTCTTTAACTGCTTAAAATGTTTATCTACAGAACAATCAAAGGTATCAGTCATTGTCTAACAAGCCACAGTTATCAGATGAAGCTGCCAAATATTGTAATTGATCCTCACAAATCTGAACTACACTGAACCCCGTCTGTGCCAATTCGAAATGTTGTTTCAAGACACGATGTTCCCCTAAACCTGTTGTTGACATTTCAACTACAAACACAAACCTGGTGCTATGGGTTTTCACACTAACTCGTAGCATTGAACCAAGGAGGTGCAGCTTGCCGTGTAGGTGCAAATGAGGTGACGGAGTGACACTGAGATGGATGCTGACTAATTGTCCACCTGTTCTGCTGCATCTGTGGCACACAGAGACGTCCCTGCTGTGCCTCCCTGCACAGTCTGTGCAGAGATCGAGTGTGTGTAATCATATGTTTAGACCATACAATTAATACCACAGAGCATCAAGTCATTAGGTGGGATTAAAATGTGACACCCTTCAAATCAAGTTGATGGGACGTGAATACTTACATTCAGTTAGGTGTGTAGTGTAAAGTTAAAAATAGACGAGTGCAGAACAATTTCAGCTGGAATGAGAAGAATTCAGGACAGCATCACTTCCCGAATTTGTTTATCCGAGGGAAGAGCTATGTAAACACTTGCTAGATACAGAACCTTATCACAGCTGCACCGCAGGCAATGCAACGACAAACTACAACAGATACACTGCATTCTAGGGCAAAGTAACATAAAACTACACAAAGCTGAAGTACATTTACTTGATTAATATTAACAACTTTAAATCACCAGTTTTAATTTTGACCACTGTACATGTAAAAAATGTTTTTTTGACTTTGCTGCATCTGTCACTCATTAAACCCACTCAGTGCCTCCATGAAGCCTAAGATTATCGAGCATACACACCAAGCTTTTAGGAAATGCATGCTCAGATGCCCATTGACCATTTGAGGCATTTCAATAGCAAATCCGGTTGATTGATGTACGACCCGAGTCATTTACAACATATATTCGGCCTCTTTAAAGAGTAGAGAAGTATGTCATTGCCAAAAAAGTTGGCCGAGATCTCCCGCTATTTACAATCCTTTTCCCCTACAGGGTTTCCTGTCCTGATCAGCAGGGGCAGATGGACCCCCTCATTACGGCGACCGCAGATGAAAATGAGAGCAAAATGAGGCCCATTACCATGCGGGCGTGACTAATATCCCTCTTACAGACCTCTCCACACACACTGGACACACGCACACTCATCGCACATGCACACGGGTACACACACACACACACACACAAAAAAAAGCCAGACACACACCGAGATGCTTGTGAATCAATAACGTTACACAGAAACGACGACGAGGGGAAGTTGGTAATAAACTTTGGCTCTATTAAATTGACCAGATCTTGGGTTGCTCTGTGGGGGGTGTCTGGCTGTTACCACCGAGAGCATCTATAGGTCTGGGAGAGTGTGTATGTATATGTGTGTGTGTGTGTGTGTACACTCCCTAATCATCCCTGATGTCATTAGTGCTAAATGCGACACTGGCTCAGCCTAATTCCCGCCCACTAAAAGTCCTACCTTCTCTGTTTCCTCCCTCAGCGTATCCTTTTTCTCTGCCTAACCACTCTTACATCATCCGACCGGTCCTGTAATATTTCATCTCCCGTGTGCTTCTCTCATCTCTTCATTTCCTCAAACGTCCACAGCAGATTCATTACCTTACTGGATTTCACAATCATCAACCTCTAACCCACCACTGGTCTCGCTCTCGCTTCAATCTCACAAAATCCTGTCTCCCCAATTAGTTTTTCCCTTTTTGCTCTCCGTTTTTTTTTGTGCCTGTTTCGATCTGGCCACTCCATCACCTGGTTCTCCTCTTTTCTCCAGTATCATCTGCTCTTTCGTTTCCCTTTGTATTTTTCCACTCAAGCTTCTCAATCTGTGGCCTAAAAATACTTTTAAGTTTCCATCCCAAATTGAATTGATCACCACATGGGGATACACAATCCTCAATACTGGAAAGTGTGTTTCGCTGTCATCGGTCGGTGTTTGAGTTGCATCTCCATCTCTGCTTCACCCCAGCTATTTCTTCCCTTTCCAACCTTTTCAGCCTTTCAACCGCCTTTTCCTCTCCCCGCCTTCGCTGATCAGGTCTGCTGAGTGATTTATAGCCTTGCAACAGGCTGGTAGATGGAGGGAAGAGAAAGGGAGGAGAGGTAGATCAAGGGAGGAAGGGGGTGAGGAGAAATTGGGCTGTTTGGTGTTTGAAGTACATGAAGGAGTAATATAAAATACACCTGGTCTGTCCATGGGGCACTCTCTGTTCATAGAAACAAAGGGAGGGGAGGGAGACGCAGGGAGGAGAGAAGAGAGGGCTGGGCCGCAGGGGAGAGAGGGGAGAGGAGTGGATGGCGGGCGGGGAGGGGTCACTCCGTGTTTCCTTTCAGGATGGCTTTTATGGTGTAACTTCAAACGCTGACCTCCCACACCCCCGCCCCTATATCCCCCTGCTCCCTCGCTCCATCCGTCCGTCCATTCGTCCCTCCCTTCTCTTTCTCACTATTGTGTATGGCCAAGTGGACAGTAATTGGCTATTCTTTCATGAGGCTGATTTCAGCACTCTCTGCACCCCCCCTCCCAACAGGAAGAGGCCCTTTTGCTGCCCCTTAGAAGTAAGTGTGTTTTGTGTGTGTGTGTGTACGTTGTAAATATGCCAGACGGTAGGTATCAGGTGGTTGAAGGGGAGGGGCTGCTCTGGCATTTCATTCACTGTGTGCTCCAAATTACAACACAGCAATTGAGAGTAATCCAATCCAGAAACTTCTTTTATAAGACACTCAGGTGCAGCCTCAGCATGTACACCTCTGCTTATGAGTAGTGGTTGCAATACATCTGTTGAAAGTTAAGGTGCAAAGTGTGGATGGGAAATTTAAAGCCCCCAAAAAAGTCAGCAGATATATACAATAATCTCTGCAATGAATGAGTGTTTTATTTTCTCCCCCATAGTTTTATACAGAAACACCCAGGGGCACTTGCCTAACTTATTCATGACATAAAATCCACTGTACAAAAAGATGAGTGGCTTTGCAAATGTTTCCTCCAGTCTACAATATTTGAGCATATTGCGAGTGATATATAAAAGCTGCTCCACTCTTGCTAATGACTTCTGGCCCTCTGTGGCTTATAGATCAGTGTGCGTTCATTAATGATGCAGGCGTGTGCAAGTGCGTGTGTCAATTAGTGGGTGGAGGGGATTAGCCGTCTCCAGAGAGCCCTAATTAACACTACACACACAGGCAAAACCATCTTTTTTGGACTGTTTTGATGTTGTTGTTGTTACTATTTTATTTGGTAGTACACAGTGCAAATCAACAAGTATAGTAAAAGAAGGGAGGATGCAAGGGAGGTTCAAGGCCAAATCAAACCTTGAACGTCACGGTGCAATTGTGTCCACCCCCCCACAGACAAACACACACATTGACCACACACACACACAGCATGTGATGTATACAAGCTCTTAAAAGGTTAAATATGTGTGTGGAGGACACAACATAAACACAGACTTAAAGTACAGGGTAGTCTGTTCCTCGGAGACGACACATAAACAGAGCTGGGGATAATTGTGTTGTGAGACAAACAAAAATACTGTAAAGCTCAAGAATGACAGCTCCTATAAGAGAAGGGAGGGGGAAAAAAAGGTAGATACAACAAAAGAGGCTTCAAAACGGGAAGGGGACACGAGTTTAGAAGTGGAGCGTAGAGGAGGTAGATAGAGGTCTTAATACAGCAGAGTGCCTCTTACCTCTTTGTAGTTCACCTTGGGCTCTATTCTCTTCCGCTTTCTGCCCATCCCCTGATGACTCTGACTGAGGAGAATCCATTTTACAACCTGCAGGAGGGAGGATGGAGGGGTGAGGTGGCGAAGGCGGGAAAAAGACGGTGAGAGCGTAGAGGTAGACAGGAGAAGACAACAAAGTAGAGAGGAGGAGGTAGAGGAGGAGGAGGAGGAGGAGGGAGGAGATAGCGTGAAGGAGAATCAGAGAAAAAAGGGATAATAAGAGGTAATTATGAATGTGTGACGGTGAGAGAGAGAAAGGAGAAAGAAAGGGTGCACAGTAAGAGCAAGTGGTCATATCCAATGGCAAAAGTAAACAGACTTAAGACACACTTTCTGTTTCAGATAGACAAAAAATACACATAAAAGTGCACTCTCCATTGCGCCGTCTCTCTTATAACTTCACGTTAATTCCACTTTTTCTCCACATATAACCAACACAAACATCCGGCTGAGACAAAAGAGTAATAGTGGAAGTATGCTGCTGTAACAGAGCCAAATTCCTACAACACAGATTTTCTTTTATCAAGGCCAAACTATCTACCTTGGGTGATTCCCTCCTCCACATCAACTTATATCAAAGAATGAATATACAGCTGTGATAGACTTCACTACTAAGAAAGTTTCACAAAGTGGAGCCGTCATTTATAAAGTGCATTTTTAAAACACTCTTTCATACGCCTCGTCAGGATATTTAATCTCTCTAACAGACAGATAAACAGGAGAATTATAAAATCCGGGCAAAACAATTAAGAACAGCATGAGAGCTTTATAGGAAATCTGATAGGCAGCACAGAATGACACGCAACAGATGTACAGCGCCGCACTTCACTCGGAGACAGACAGAGGGAGAGACTGAAACAGGGAGCAGATGAGGGAGGGAGGAAAAAAAAAAAGGAGAAAGGTAAAGGGAGTGCAGGAGAGGTAGAGATAAGAGATGGTATCAAACACTGTGAAACAAAGCGTGCAGAGGAGGAAAAACAAGCGGCAAAGAGGAATAGTGCCAGAATAACTTTGGGGAAGAGATTGATGAGAATCAGATGATAACCATATCTAAGGTGCGATATTACAAATCTTAGAGCTGCCCCTGAGTCTATCTGCCACTCCCTGAAGATGAGAAGAGGAAAAAGAGAGAAGAAGAGGAGGAGGAGGAGGAGAGAGAGAGAGAGAGAGAGCCTACCTCTGCTTTGACTTCTTCCACCAGCCTCGCCTGTGACCACACGGCGCTCCTTTCATACAGCCACTGAACGACAGAGAAGAAGGGAAAGCAGTGAGCCGGGGGCAAGTGATCAGGACAGAGTGGAATGCTGTGCAGAGGCAGAGAGGAAGAGAGAGAGAGGGAGTGAGAGAGAGGAAGAGGAGGGAGAGAGAGAGAGACCAAGCGAAAGCAGGAAGGGGAGGGAGAGAGGAGAGGTGGGAGGAGAGGGAGGAGGTGGGAGCGCTATCACTTGTTCCTCTGACGGAAACTCGCGACTTGACTCCGGAGGATGAGAGAAAAGAGGAAAGTGGAGGAGAAAAGAGAAAAATAAGAGGAGGAGGAGGAGGAAGGAATAATAATGAAAAAAAAAAAAAAATCACCTGACTTCGACTCAACCAAAGGACGGACAGTCACTCCACTCCTCTACACACACACTCCTCCACCACATATGTAGAGCCATTCATGCAAACACACACCTACGCACAGAGAGCAGCTAGTAGGCACAAAGCACTTACTCTCTCACCTTATTAAAGCTTTCAGCAGAGCCCAAGTGATGGGAATCGCACAACAGAGCGAGGATGATGTGTGATGGGAAGGAGGAAAAAGACAGGAGCCAGGAGTGCAAGGTGTTTGTAATGTCACACACACACACACACACACACACACACACACATACACATAAGTAACATGTAGCAGTGGCTCTGAATATTCAGCCTTAAATCCACACTCCACAGACGGTTCCCACGCAGCATTTCAGCTTTTAGTGTTACCATAGCCACACACAAAGTTCAATACTATAACTGCACGCCTGAGTTCTTCTCGTCTCTGTGTGTATTATACAAAACTACTCCAGTAGAAATAGCATAGAGGTGTGTGTAGCAGCGAAGGATGGAGAGAGCGAGGCAGACACACAGAGGTACAGAGAGAGGGAGGTGTTAGAGTGGCCAATATAGAATGTAGTGAGTGTTGAAGCAGCAAATTGGCATTGTGTAACAGGATACCACACATAGCTCTTTTTTTTTTTTTTGCTGCATAGATCTCCACCATTCTCTGAATAGCAAGGCCTTTGTCTACCTCCAACCCTCTCATCTTACGCCTCAGTCTGTGTAGTGTCTCTCCAGTGAATCAATATTAGACTGCATGCAGAAGTTTCACCCCTCACTCTTAAACACACCTGAAATAAATTACATCACTCCTGCAATTTATGGTTGTGTATTTGCCATACAAGTGGCGTCTGAGATCAGTCCCTGGTTTGGTGGGTTATATTTTACAAATCGGTGGTTGAACTTCGCCAGGTTGGTTGTTTGGAGATTGAAGGGACCGTATTTGGATATAGGAGGAGTGAGGAGGCGGGTCTAACCCTTGAACCTGAGGATTCTGTCCAGTGTCTGTGAGACTGGAATTCAAGTCTAGCCTGACTGGAGACCAGGCCTGTCGATCAAACTAACCAAGCCCCTGTTGAAGCAAATAATGTACCGTATTTTCTGGACTATTGAGCGCACCTGTCTATAAGCAGCTATTGAATTTATTCGAACAGTTTCATGTTGTCCACTCTGACCGGGTCTGATGTGACAAGGCTAAATGTATCGGCGGCACGGAGCTTGCTAGCTTGTAAAAAGCCAACGAGCTTCATGCCGCCGATACATGAGCCACACCGGTGTTTAAGCTGCAGGGTTCAAAGCGTCGGAAAAAAGTAGCGGCTTATAGTCCGGAAAATATGGTAGTCACTTCTGGCTCCAAAAACCCAAGATGGTGATAGTGAAATGTCAAGCTACTGGCTTTAAAACTCTAGTCCACAAACATTTGTCCTTTTATATACAGTCGATGTGTCTGCCTATTGGCTCATGCTAATGTTTTGCCTGTATTTCCTTACTCATACAGAAACCATAAAGTTGACATGATTCAAACTCGCTAGTTTCCCTAGCTTTGTTGACATGATTTGATGTCATGACTCCGGGCCCAATTGTTAGCGAGAAAAATGCAGAGAGAACGAACATATTAATGGGATGGAAACAAAGGAGAGAGACCGTGAGGAGATGGAGAGAAAGCATAAGAATAAAGAGCGAAGGAAGTGAGCCTGGGGGAGAGTGAGACCTCTCCAAACCCTTTAATGCTTTCTGTCAGCTTTGAGAGTAAATAAATGACACTTTGCACAATTGACAAAATGTCACATTGATTTCTGCTACCAGACAGAATGCCGTGCAGAACAATGCAGAGCAACACCAGGATAGCAGGTGTCTAACACTTGATACAAACAACTAATTTCTACCCTGCAGAATCAGACGGGGATATTAGAGCAGGCCGGCAGACACTGGGAGTGTTCCCGCAGCACATTAACTGATTAGCAGCCTAAAATTTTGCCAACAATATAAACCTCCAGAATATGTTGTTAATTCAGTCCCATTTACAGACTGTAATCAAGTAATCGCTCAAGTGTAATCTAATTACTAACACTTGGGGTGTGGAGTTTTTGTTTCCCCTTTTTTAAAATGTAATTTCGGGTTCTCATTACATGTGATCAGTGTCTCCCCGAGCGCTGTCAGCCGCTCGGCCGCCTCGTCCCCCAGTAGTAACCCTTAAACAAAGACCTCTACACAAGGGTGCTCTGTCTTTTCAGCAGCGTGCGACAATAGTGCACACATGCACGCTGTCACACACGCATGCACTGCAACCACTGATGCCATTAGGACCTCCAAATAATAGCTGCGCTAATGAAGTGAGGGGTGCATCGGTGCAGAATAGAATTGTTTTTGAAAAACAATTGATGAGGTCCACGCTGCGTTACAGCGATGAGTCAAACAAGGAGGAGTGAGGGGAAATATTTCTTATTATAGTGCTCATTTGGATGCATACATTATTCAGGATACCTCTCATGCCAGGGGTGACGGGGGCAGCTCGGAGGGGTGTGCACGTGTGTGTGTCTGCTCCAGCCTTCAAATGTGTGAAAGACATTGTATGGGTTCATAGCGCGCCTGTATGCATTTTGTATGTTAAATAACACAGTGAGCTCAGCACAGACAAAGGTTCAAGCAGAGTGTAGATCAAATTAAGATACAGTGGAAGGGGATTGCCTGAAGTTCAGATGTGTGCACGGATGCATGCAGGTATAGATTAAATTAAGATACAGTGCAGAGGAGCTGCATTATACCGATGAGCTTGTGGGTGCGTGTGTGTGTGTTTTGCCATCTGCAAATGTCAGGCAGCTGAAAATGCCCCGGGAGTGATGTTTTGTAAGGTTCAAAAAGCCTGTGGCTGCATTTGTCCTCTGTCCTTTGTACCGTGGTAAAAGAGCACTCTACCCTGTTTAGCATTAACAGTGAGCGCGGCAGAGCCGGCTCCTCCTCAGCTGAGTGTCCTGCCCCCATTAGATCATTCACTGATCCTCGTTCTTCAGGATGTACTGATTAGATGTGAAGTTGAAATTTAGCAGGTCAGTTAACCTTCTCAGTTTGAATTATAGACTCTATACAAAAGATGGACGGAGTCACCGGGTCGGAAATGTGAAGCCAATGTGGCAGTACCCAAAAAAAGCAGTACCACCGGTGGCCACTAGATGCTGGTTCCAAGAAAATCTTCCATTCAAAAATTGCTAACTTCACTATATGGTCATATCTGGCTCCACAAAATAAAAATGGCGACCACCAAACTGCCAACACTCATCTACAAACCAATGGGTGACGTTACTGTGGCTATGCCCAACTTTTCTATACAGTCTATGGTTTGAACAAACTTCTTAGTGTTTAGGAGTCGTAAGCAGCTACAGTTACACAGCTGCTGGTGACTGGAGACGTGATGATACAAGCTGTCCTGTAATTGACAAAACATCCCTTCGGGTCACCATTTGACACGTTCTTTTACACTTTTGTACATTCTGATCGTGTTCCTCTGTGGTGGTATTTAAGGTGTTAGATGTGTTGGATGAAGACCTCAGATGTGTTACCCCCCACTCTCATCTGACTGACATTTCTTTGCGTAGTACCTTAAGTGGTGACACCGTCATCTGTCTCGCGAACTCAGAATGCTGCAAAACAACCAATGCTGGATTATTTTTAGAGGCAGACTCATCCCCGTCCGATGTAACATCACCAACAGCCACCTCCTCCTCAGTGACATTCACGTCTCTCAGTTGACTTGCTCCTCTCCTTCACCCGAAGTCCTCTCTGACTCCTCGACACCGCCTCTGATATTCACATCCTAACAAGTTTAATTGGTTAAACACAATCAATGTGATAATAGATATTCAATATTCAAATTGCCATGACATTTTTGAAAATCTAGTGCACATGTAATCTGTCATCAGTTAAATAACTAAAGACTGATGACTGTAAGTTGAGACTGAACTGTAGACGGTTAAGTGTGTAAAAAATCAGAAAGACGGAGTGGAGGGATGCACTTAGGGAGATAAAGAACAGTGCAGTCCACTGAACATTGCCATATGTTCCTCCTCATTACGGGCCTTTGGAAAGCCACGAGCCTGATAAAACACACTCATGCACACACAGACTCTGAGAACAGTTGATGGCACTCTGTGGATGTTAACAAATTACTTTGCTTGGCAGCACTTCATTTAAAAGTCAGACTATTTTGGCTGATGCCACAATATTTGCTGTTGTTGTGTGAAAACAGTGGGCACTGTTAGCTACAGGGATGTGAGCAAACTACACGACCTTACAAGATTTTAAAAAACCCTTTGGTTTCACTTTTCTGTTTAACAAATGCACAAGAATTTAATTGAAACAGTAGAGACAAAAATTATTTCAGTTTATTTTAACCTATGTATTTCTAAAAAGTAATGTAATTAATTAGAGGCCTTGTAATTAATAAATCTCAATTAATCGCATTTTAATCACACAACAGCATTTGCTCCAAAAAACAACTTTTTTTTAACATTTTTTAATTTAAATAGATTTTAGTGGACTACTGAATCACAGAATAGACACAGACATGAATAGTGTAAACTCAAACTCTTTTAATGTCTGGAAAAATGCATTTCAATTCAAAACAGTTTAAAAATAAATAGAAAATATCCCTGGCCAAAATTGAACAGACCTAAAGTTAAAGTGCCATTTTAAGTACTTTATGTACTTTGTTCAGAACAGTATTGACTAAATGGTTAAAAACAGACAAAAAAAAAAATCAGTAGTTCAACATAAAGTGCATTTTCTACTTCTTTCTTCTTCTGGATTTTATTTGATTCCTCCAATTTGGTAGCCGTTTGCTGTAGCAAACTGTCATCGATGTACCAGGAATTCGTGCACTGACAAACGTTGTTTGCAATGCCAACTGCTAGTATATGCATTCATTTTTTTAACACGTTAATGTTTTTGTAATTAATTAATCGTAATTAACACATTAAAGTACTGCCCCTGCTGTATGTATAAATGGACGAAGCAACCAGGGCTCAAAAATTTGGCCAATGTGGAAGTACAAAAAAGTTCAATACTCCCGTTGGCCACTAGATGTTGTTAGGGATCTGGAGATCTATCGTAAATTATCGAATCATTTCATAGATATTAGGGTTCTTAAAAACAGAAGAATTAAGGGTGTGTTTAGTTTGATCAACAGGTTTGGTCTCTAATAAGACCAGCGCTGAATTCAAGTCTCATAGACACTGGGCAGTGTCCTTGGGTTCAAAGGTCAGACCCGCCTCCTCACTCCTCCCTTCATATCCAAATATGGTCACTTCTGACTCCGAACAGCCAACATGGCGACATTCAAATGTAAAACTCCTGGCTTCAAAATGCAAGTCCACAAACCACCGGAGTTGTCACATCAGCTTCATCCATTCCATATGCAGTCTATAGATAATGTTAACATTTCACTCACCGCCTCTGTTTTAAACAATCGAGGAAACAAGGTCTGAACAACGAGGCAAACAGCACAAACCTCCTGCAGCTTTCCAAATAAATATAATTCTTACAAGAATCATTTCAAATGATTGCTTCTGAGAAAAAGGATTTAGCCATGTCATGAATTGAGGCGAGAATTAAAAATAATGAGGCAATCATTTAGCAATCAGAGGTAAACAAGTCGTATCAGCCTGTGAATATCAGCTCTGATTATTAAACCAGAACTCTAAAAACTTTGGTTAATAAACAGGAGCATCAACCAAAGTTAAACTTGCCTCAGGCTTCGGTAAGCCTGTTTTCAACACTCAACTTGCTGTATATCTCTGTAACTTGATTGTCTGCTGTCTTATCTGATTCATTCCTTTAAAAAAAACCCACCTTGATTGGTAGTTATTCTTAATTTGGCTGCCACATGTCAGTTCGGGATTATGTATCTCAAAAAATCAAGTATGAATTTATTTACATAAGTTGTGTTGTTTGCTCCAAGCAGGAAAGGGATTAAATTTTGTACTTTTAGATGCCACGCTCTGTGCTCTGTGATCAGGTGGAACCTAAAGTTTGTTGCATGTCACTGTGTTGCTTTGATAAACAAAAGTTAAATGATATATAAAAAAAAAAAAAAAATCTAATTAACTTTTACTAACTATCAGATTATTTCCTTTGTCAGAAGTAAGAGACTTGATGAGGCGCCAACAGCAGGAGCTAATGCGCTGGCACTTGGCATACACTGCTCCCTGATAAGAGACATTCTTGCTCTCAATCTGTTAGCACTCTTCTTCATCTTGTTCTCTCCTCTCTGTTTTCTTCACTGCAGATGTGACTCAGAAAACCGTTACCTTGGCAATCCACTCAGAGGAACCTGTTACTGTGAGTAATTCTCCACTGGACAGCTACTTGCTGGAGAGACAGCTCATATGCACTCACACACACACACACACACACTTCTTGATTTTTCTTCGCTATTCTCTCTCTCCCTTTCCCTCCCTCTCTCTGTCTCCCTCTCTCTCTCTCTCCATCCACTTCTCCACTTCCACTCTTCCGCTCAGGGCAGATGGAGCATTTTAGCACTTTGGCACCAGGGGCGCTTGTTCGGTGACAGAATGACTTGTCGTGAAAATGTCAAGTGCATCAGAGTGAGTGAGTGATTGAGCTAATCAAGGAGACGGAGGAGTAAAAACTCTCCACTTGTCTACTCACTCAATCACGCACCTACTCATTTATTCATTTAGAAAGTTGACTAAATGATAGTTTGACTTGTAAAGTAAAAGGAAAATCTATCAAGGTGCGTGATGCAAAGAGGTGAAAAAGAGTTACACCGAGCCTGATGATTGTTGCCGAGTGGGAGCACATCAGCGCCTCTATTTCTGTGTGTACTGTACATGCCGGTGTTTGTGCTTCGTGTGTTTATTTGCATGATGTGGTGTCCTTCACGGTGCTGCAGTACTTAGTGATTTGTTATCTGCCTTTCAGCACTCTGCTACTGACAACACAGCCTTTGCCAAGGTTTTGTCCCTTTTTGAAATGCCATAGCCTGACAACAGGCTCAGTAAGTGGAAGGCAGGAAACTAAAAGCCTGAAGCTTGTTTTAACCTCTGGACACCACTGGAACTTCTTGATCTTTGTTACGCAGCATCATAAACATGGCACTCTTCACCATCTAAAAGGCCATTTGAGCATAGATTAACATGATGCACTGATGGCGACATTATCCAGCTACTTTCCAGTGTGTGGTGGTTAATCTTCACTGACATTGGTAATTTTGAACTTGCTTCTATTATTTTGAACCCATTTGAACTTTATTCTGCAAACTGTTGGTGAATTAACATCATTTGACCAGTTATTTGTTTCCTCAAATAGTGGCCCAGGCCTTTATTTACCTCAGCTGCTAACAGGCCTCTCTGTGAGACAGGCTTGCAGTAGAGTAAAGCTTTATTTCTAATTCTTCTGTTAGATGATTATAGTTTTTTTGGGGGGGAGGAAGCCTCATTTTGAGAGTTTAAACATAATCAGAAGCAGAGCAGATGAAAATATTTAAATTCCTACGTAATGATCAAAACACAACCTGAATACTCCCTGAAATAATTTCAAAATAAAAGCCTTCTCACATTTCAGTGGACAGAATTCCTTCATTTTTTTTTAACAGGGCTTTTATTGTGAAACATTTGCAGGCACGTTTTTTGTTTACATTATTTACCCCTGTTTATTTTCCAGCCTTTATTTAGAATCAGTCCATTTCTTGTTCATATCGACCACACCCTGGGCCACTGTTAGAGAACCAGTTATTCACTAGCTGTGTTTAACTAAGGAAATATGGTAATCATTGGTGCCATCAAATGGAAAACTGTCGGACCCACCTCAAGATGTACAAACACTGACACATAAACAATCCATAAAAATTTTTTTAGCATTAAAACATCAGCAACAAGGAGTTTTTGACAGGCGCCAACAAGCAGGAGAATCACTCCTGTACTGCACAATTTGCCATCCCCTTACCAAAGGATATACAGTCAATTTGACCTCAGTATGAAATCGTTTTATTTCACACAGAGGGAATTTCTACAAACAAATCAGGCTCAGACTGATAAATTATGTAATTTCCATGCAAAAAAATGCCCCCTGAAAATTCAATCATCTTCTGTCTCAGTTGTCCCAAAGAGGAAATAAACATTCACGGTACAAACTTGATTGAAGATACAGGCCAAAAGGCAAATCTGCATTTGATATATACTGTATACTCATATTTCTGTCTCATGTATGTACTGTAGACATAATGTTCAGTAGTTTCACATTAGTAATGAATTCATATGGCAATTTATTGTTTATTAATAAATACATATGCTTCATTAATCACTGTTGAGGGATATTCAGGGTCAGGTAATTCCACTTGTTTCTCTAATGAGAAAATTGTCCACTCTGATTGCATTGATTAGATTTTCTTCAGATACTTGTGCTCTCATAATAATCTCTAAGTAGAGTACGGCACAGCTGGACGCTCAGATTGTGTGTATTCTTCACACAGTTGTCACCTCCTTATAATGATCTCCTTTCTTTCTGTCTGACTTTTTTTTTAAACAGACAATCTTCTCATTGATTACCAGTTCACCTTCAGCCTCATCCAAGAAGACGATAATCACTACACTGCCATAAACTTTATGGCTTCACCTGAGCAGGTAACTTCTTCAAGAAGGAAAAATGGGGTAGTGACACTTTAATACTGTCAAATGATCCCTGATTGGTGAATAATTTTACTGATTAGAAAGTTACACTCAGAGTCTGAAGCCACTTAAAAAATGTTTGACTTATATAACCTCTTTACTTTATTGCTGTTTGACTCTTTCTGTTTAGTTTTCTCTTATTGACTCTTATTCTTCCTCTAAAGGCAAACAAGAACTTGGACATGTCCATTAATGCATCCAACAACTTCAACCTCAACATCACGTGGTCGGTGGGATCAACAGGTACTTAACTTTGGACCTTTAAATAATTCTGTAGTGTAAATGTCTTGCTCCATTTCTGTTAACACATCAGTGATGGACAAAGTGTGAGCTTCCATTGACGTCATTTATTTACCGATTCCAGTCATATTGATGTAAACTGATTTATCGGCCCTTTTAAAAGCAAGTTCATTTATAAACTAAGTGGACTGATTATCTGTCAGCCGCTGGCGAATGAGTTTCCTCTTTTCACTCTTCTGTAAATTCACCAATTAGTCTCTGTGAAAAGGTTTCAGTCTGCACCTAACAAGTGGCTCAGGTCACAGATGTTGTTATAGATTCTGGATAATATGTCCCAGAAGTGTAAAATTGAGGATATTGTCTCAAGAGTGAAGTCACAGTTGGATGTTATGAATATTTTAAACAAAAATAGCCGTGACTTTGCTTCTTTTTTTAAGACTGAAAGGTCATCAAAGCAGATATTCAAAATCTCACTGGGTGTTTAGATCCACTGTCTGATTCCTTTTCATTCACACAAATTCAAGGTAATCAGATGTTTTCTCTTGAAGTTTTTAAAGGTGCCTATTCACCATCTAAAATGTAAAATAAAACCCAATACAATTAATTTTTAACATCCTGCTTTAGCTTTTTCTTTATTGTTTTTTTTTCTTTTAGTGAGTCGGTGTAAAACACAACAGTAACAATAATGTACGCTCTCTTGTTAGTGTGTACTGTGTCACTGTTGAGTGGATATTATAGGTCCCATGAGGAAAGACACCCAAGGACACTGCAGTCGTCCAGTGCCACTGTTTATCTTCTGCCCTCCCCTCCCTCTCAAGTCATCTGCCACTTTCTCCGTCCCCACAACACTGACATTTTCTAGCCACTAAAAAACACGTTAACCTCCCGTGCTCCTCTCCGCCACCTTAACCTTTTCAGAGCACCGTCATTAATATTTGAAGTTGGGTCCCCTTTCCCCCGCAAAGATATTGCGTCTCAGAAGGAACGAG
>OOFC01014228.1:0-13200 GCA_900323345.1 Pseudochromis fuscus
CAAAGAGCTGACTGCGTGTAGACAGATAGCAAGTGACTGGCTGGCTGGCAGGAGGACAGGAAATAAAAAGCCATATAAAAAAAAGAGAGAAAAGGGGAGGGAGTCAGTGGTGGCGGTATGAAATTGTCTGTACACATCAGCTAGCAGTGTTGACAAGATGTTGATTGAGCTAGTCTTGTCATTTCGCTCCTGCTTACCCCCTGGTGTTTTCACTGCAAGACAGCTGCTGGTTGGATCTATGTCACAGTTCCAGCCCTTTTCTGTCCCCCCTGCTTCTCTCTCTTTTTCTTTTCTGTGTCTGTATCCCAATTTCCCGCTCTGCCTCCCTCCCCCTCTTTCACCAGTGTTTGGATGGAAGGGCTTTCAGTATAATTTACTGTGCTTTTAAATCATTAACTTCTTGTGCTGTTTGCAAAAGCCCTGGTTTAGTGTGTGCACAACAGCTGACATGGTGGATAAAATAGCAATGGTACACAACATGTGGCAGAAAGGCAGCTCAAAGATGGGACAGGGGGGGAAAAAAAACCCCTAAATCTCTTTATTCCCTGCTGCAGACATGACAAGTAAACAAAACAAATAAATATATTAATAAATGATAGATTAAAAATCCATAAAACAATGTAGAGATAATGTTAAAATTGCCTCCATCTCTTGCTTTTTCTAAAAGGCGGAGGAAATGAAAACAAAGGAATTCTCTGCATAGATTCTGTACTGGGACTCTGGGCCTAATGCTCTGGGGTATCAATTAATTTAGTCAAGGGATTTGCGGCCTGCTCTTCCTAATTGAGCCCAGTGGAGACCCCCTTGGCTCTTCACGATATGAAGTAGTGCGTTTCATAATTAATACTTTTTTCCCCTTTATTATTATTATTTTTTAATGAGGGTGGTAATGCTGTAAATGTATGCATCTCATTAGAGTAAAAGGGCCATCTACGCTATTGTTCACTTCCGCAGTGTTTGCTGCTGGTGAGATGAATAAAAGAGACAACCTCATTCAGAAGCAGCAATAGCACATTGAAGTCAAAGCTGTGCTTTTGTGTGTGTTTGAATATAAAACACAGCTAGCTCAATGAGAGTCTCATTAGTGTTGCTTAATATGTGTGCTTTTTAAAGCTTAGAGGTTAATGCCCGACTTGCCTCCATTTCACTGGAGCTCTCTTTAATTTGATGCATAATTCTTTTTTGTCAGCAGCTGACAAGAGCCTCTTCAGAGAAAGCAGCTGAGCTGTGTTGTGAACTCTGCATCCAACAAGAACACAAAGGCACACAAACACTTCTAATTAAACCTGTTTAAAATGTTTCTCCTCGCTCTCCGTCTCACGTTCACTCCACAATACACAACACATTTCTGAACTCTCCTATCTTCCCATCGCTCTGTCCAGAGAACATAACTCCTGGCGATTAAACAAATTACCTCCTCTCCCAGGAGAGCCATGGATCCAGTGAAAACAATAAGTGTGTGATTCACAATGCTGCCACCTCTCTGTTCTTACAAACAGCTTTCAAATTGCCACTTATTAATCAATGTCACTGGGTAGTCTGTGAAAAGAAGTCCCGCTCTTTTTTACATCGAGAGGAGGAGAAAATACAAGTTTTAATTTAACATCAAATTCTGTCATATTCTGTTCATCAGATTGCCTGAAACTTGAAACACTCTTTTCAGATTACTGATGACTAAGAGCTTCCAGAACACAAGACAGGGAGGGGAAAATGTTACCTGCCGACCTCAATACATCCTGCTTTGTGCTGAGAAAAAGAAGGAAAGGGGAAAACTAATTTCCTGAAACTCCATTTCTTAAGCGTTGATTAGTAAAGGAGAATAATTAGAGTGAAATGTGAAGTCAGGGTTTTTTCAGATTGCACCGCTTCCTCTAGAAAAATCAGGCCATGATTAATGAATAAATGATTAATGAGCGAACTAATTAATCAATTAATTATTAAGCAAGCACTCTGAACAAGAAATGGGTAGGATGACAGCGAACAGTGGATATAAGAGATGGTTAGGTTGTGTGTTAGAGGGAAAAAAGGGTTTAGGATAATCTGGCTGTTTGTTCTGTCAGTTTGTTTTGTCTTCTGTTACAAAGGAGGAAATGTGGATGGGAGGAGATGGACGGCTCAGTCCGTGTCTTGAGCTCCCGGAGCCAGCCGGTGTGAGATCCACTGACCTCAAAAACTTTGCATTTGCGAGTTACCTGCAGGGTCAGGTCTGGGGTTAAGCAGTTGTGAAGCCTGGAATAACATGTCCCACATACAGCGATGGTGTTTGCATTGGGAAGTAAAAGGCCACGTGTCTCGCAATCAACACCTCTAAAGAGGCTGAAGGTAAAACAAAGTTCCCCTCTCTAACTACCCGTCTCTCCTCCCCTGTCTTTAACTAGGACACCCCATCAATCTTTGATAATCTGCAGTGTGGGTCTTTCCTGTGTGACCAGGCTGATGAGACATCACAGCAGGGATTGATGTATGAAATGCGGGCTCCAAATGTAACTGTGATATACTGGACCGTTTCAAGTCAAGTTTGACCTTTTTTCCAAGATATTAATCGCTGCAGTGAAAGAATATATGTGTGATATATCCCTCCCCCAGGAGCGCCACACACTTTATTCTTTGGCATGGGTTTCCTTCTATACCTTTAGCTTATTGGAGGTGGGTGTTTTCATGTCTGCCAAAAGTCCCCAGAGCTGCTACACAACAGGATATGGGACACAAAATATTATTTTATAAGCGGATGGGTTTATTGTTTCTATTAAAATGCAGCATTACTCTATAAAGCTGCATTTTCCCACCTTCCCCTGACACCCGGAAACACATCCTCAAAGCAAGAACATGAGAGAAGGATCTTTCATCCCTGCATATTTTTTCCCTGCCGTTTACTGCTGGCCTTATTAAGAGAGTTGTGAGTGACGGAGGCAGAGTGTGCTGGCTGAGTCTCAGGGGGCTTTGATGGAAGCAAGCGATGAGGCTGTAGCAAGCTAAGGGCAAGATCATGCTTACGTTTATCCACTCTTTAGTGCTTTGCAAAGTTCTTTGTCTTCGTACCCTTTCCCCCTAACGCTCCTTTTATTTCTCTTTTCGTTCTAGTCAATTGTTTTTTCTCTAACTGTCAGCGGCTGGACTAGTGCTGCATTCTGTCCTAATCATACCATGGCATTACAGATTTCCTCAGAGTCAACTGGGTGTGAATAGGTCTTTGTCACACTGGGTGGGTTGGCTCATTGACTGTGAAACCCCGGACATATGGCGGCTGTGTGTTGGGATGTATCACAGCAGAGAATGCCATGGGTTGGGCTCTTGACCCTTGCGTGGCCTTTAACACCTTACCGGCTGCGCCCAAGTCTGTGGCTTGATGAACTTAAACACTTCATTGTGCACTTTGTTCTGTGGTGTGTTTTCTTGGCGGTTTTACTCCGGACCAAGAATGCAGAGTTGCGGCAGGGGCAGATGTGTGAGATGTGACTGTTTTACTAAACGCCAGCACACGCCTTTTCTTGGGGCGCAGATGAACACACACTTTGTCTGTAATACGCTGTTTGCATGGTAGAGGTAAAGCAATTCTGGAAGGTAACAGTGTCTGTATCTTTGGTGGCCAGGCTTCGACAGAGAAATTTCCTTTTGTCATGGTCTGATAACACTGTTAAGTGTCTAACAGAACCGTCTATGGCGTCCACTACAGTGACACCGCCACCCAAACAGAACCACATTAAAAAAGGGAAATGAGTTCAGCTTCCATCCACATGTCTGGTCAAACTACAAAGACGGCAAAACCAAACTTTTAGCCTTTCAAAGACATCGCTTGAACGCTTTCCACTCCTTCGTGCATAATATCTGTCTGTCTGCAAAACAAGGCTTTCATTGCAGGTCACATCTACTGAGAAGCCTCAGGTTTGGGGCTCTGATAAACAAGCGAAGCGTTACAGACTCTTAAGCCCATCTGGTGAGATGATCGATCATTAGACAGAGTGTGGAGATAACTCCCTCAGCTTGCCTGCTGGCTACCACTGATCCCATATCACCCTCGCAGGATATGGTATGAATCACAGGAAGTTGAGATCAATCTATATAGATTGTGCCGCGTGATTACAAATGAAAAAAAAAAATCCCATTTGGCTTAGCCAGTCGAATGCCTCAATGTCTGGCTGGGTTTGTGTGGATTCGTGGGTGTGTGTGATGTGCACATCTATGTGTGTGTTAAATAATAGCTTTTTAACTTTCTCCTTTTACTGATTTCTGATGTTTGCTGAGCCCTCTCTTCAATCTGTCCTACCTTCACTCATTTACTTTGCTTAGTCCATCCTGCTCTTAAATCTCCCTTCTTGAGGGAGACGTCTTTTAAATCTTAATTAAAACAGACTCCAAAACCCCCCACCCTCCCAGGGGCTGGCTGAAAGCAGCTTAGAACAATCAAGAGGACGGATTAGAAGTGAGAAGAAAAGAAGAGGAGAGGAGATGCAAGTGGAAGGGGAGTGGGGGTGTGTGTGCGAAAAACCAGAAAGGAACGGCAGAGAACAATATTGAGGGAAAGAGAAAAATGACCCTTTCCCTTCATCCCCCTGATCCCGTCTCCTTTCCCCTTTGCTCCGTCTCTCCCTCTCTCTCAGGGCTCTAGAGTCTTGGCCTGACCTATTGACATTCAGCTTCTCGGCAGATTAAGCAGCGAATGGAGCCTCTGGAAAGGGTAAACACACTGGAGGAACAATGACCAACAGGCGGCAACCTTATTGGATTCTAATTAACTGCCAGGAGAGATGGCTAAGGGCATGTTAAGTGCTGTGGGACACAAGTTAGAGCCCCAGACCTCAAGTACCACAACTCACATCACCTACACGCCCCTCCCTTTTTGTAGATTGTCTCTGTCTTCCGTTTATCTCTCTCTGTATCTCTCCATCCTTTATTATTCTCCTCTCTTTGAATCTATTTGCCCACTGTTTCACATATGGCCCATGAGAATGGCAAACAGAGGCTTTTAAAAGCACTCCTCAGAGAGCTATTTGCCATCCTTCTTTCCTGGGCTCTCACTACCTTTCTTTCTCCCCTTCTTTTTTTAACAAGGTGGAACGAGGCTCATCCCCCAGAGGTAGCTGTTTGAACGATAAGGTTAAAATAGGCTGAAAAATTGGGAGAGATTATTTGATATTAAACAGATTGAATTATCTGAAGTGAAGAAGAGGGATGAAGGAGAGCAAAATCATTTTTCTGCATTGCCCTCGGGAGGAGCACGACCGGAGGGAGCGAGGGAGCTAAATGGGAAGGAGCGAATGGCTGATCCTCAGTGGTCACAAATCTGAAAATACAACCAACTTCTTCTCTCTCTTTTTTTTTTTTTTGTGAGTCTGTCCCAGTGAACTACACACTAATTTGAGCGTGAGTCTAAGCAGGGCTCTCTATATGTGTGAACTTTCTCACTGGTGCAGTGGGTCCTGTGTCTTTGAGAGGTCCCCTGATTAGGCCGAGTCACAATAGTGCTGTGGTTTCCAGGGTCCCCTGTATGGAACCACAAGCACTAATTAGACTGGTCTCATTAATGTGCTGGTGTGAAAGAAGGCCCAGACCATCATGGGCTGGGGCTGACACAGAAGGGGAAAAAACAGCAATGCCCCACTGGAGACAGGCCATCGTCACCTCAGCAAGCACATAAAGCAATTCATTAATTGGTGTGAAAACACACTCACTTAAAGCCATACATGTGCAAACACACACACACCTTAGTGTGAATACACATACTAATGTTAGAAGTATTCCATGAACCCATTGCTTGTTAACACATTACCTGGGATCAAAGAGGCAACGGCTGGAAGCAGAGAAGACTAGAAGAGTCATTATTTGTTGAAGAAAATTGCAGCCCAGTGTTATGTTTGTCCTTTGGCAAACCTGGCAGAATGGAGGTTTGCTCCTTTTCACAAAACGGAAGGATCTCTTCCCTCGTCGCCGTCATGTGAGAGTCTTTGAAATCCTCAGAGTACTTTTTTTTTAATCAAAGCTTGGTGGAAATGAATCAGTGCCTCAGTTGTGATCCAGGCCTAGAGGTATAAAGGGGATCCACATGACCACTGTCCATTTCCACACCATTACAGCAACAGTCATGGTTGTAATAGGTTGAATTGGGCCATTGATTTCTCTCATGCACCCTCTCTTTCACCCACAAAACTAGTCTGTGCCAGTTCTGAGATACACCCAGTTCTTTTCAACAAAACATCACATGCTCAAAGACAGCTCACACAAAATTTAGACCTAAGCCATAAAAGAACACACTCGCGCACACACACACACACACACACACACACACACACAACCAATGCAATATGTCCCAGCTTGAGTTCCTGGGGAGTTAAACAAAGGGCTGGGTTTAAATTGGCTTTTAAAGAACTCCCAAGAACAATCAGGGAGTTGACTTGAGCCACTACAGTGTGTCAGAGGACTGTTTAGAGAAAGAAGGGTAGTTAGGCTGAGGTCTATAGTGCAGTGAATGGCTAATCTAAAGTGTGACGACTCAAGAGCTCCTCTCGACCGGCTTCAATAGACCTCCAATCAGGCCTGACCACCCCTCAATCTTTGGTCAGCTGCTTTAACTGGTCTGTGATTGAGTGGCTTCATTAAGGACCTATTTATCTTTCTCTGTACCACAGTCCTAACAGACTGGTGACACACTCACCACACCCATGCACCGCCTACACTGGAACCTGAGCAGATGCACATCTGTATCAGCACAAAAGGAGCATTTAACAAAACAACACCGACCAGACAGAACCACAGTCCGCTTAACTGCACCGGATTTAACCAAGTTTGAATCCTGCTGTCGAACAACAGCCAACCTAGATCTGCTCATCAGCCATTCCTGCAGCTTCACCACCTCACAAACTCTCTAGAAAATTGTCAAGGGCCATGTGGCTCCTGTGAAGGGTTTGGCATGTGCCTGTGTTGTAGTGTAATCCTGCCTGAACAAAATAGCAGGCTATGTGAACCCATGACCTCGCAGAGACAGAGACCCTCCCAAACAAGCCACAACAAACAGCTTTTTGTTGCCACTCTCTGCCTTTGATCTGAAGAAGCTGAGATGAGATCTGCCTCCTCTTTCCTCTCTTCCTTTTTGCCCTTTTCTCTTTTTCTTTACAACATCTCCTTATATGTCTCTTTCCCCTCCCGCTGAGCAGGTGTATTAAATGAGGTGACTCTTCCAGCAGCATTGGGCTGCACCTCAAAGTGCAGTCTGTGAAGAGGGCTTTTCTCTCCCTCCCTCTTATCTTTTATCCTTTCCATCGCCCCATCTCCTTTACTCTCCCTTTTCCTTTCCCTTTATCCTTCTCCATCCCCTTTACTCTTTTTTACCATGTTCCCTCGCACTCTTGAATGTGAAATAGAGAGGGCCATGCCTCTCATCTATTTGAATTCATCTACACCTCCCTGTCTATCTCCCTCTGTGCATCTCTCTCTCAGCCTATTGTCTATTTAGCTATACGTCTAATTATGCTGTCTCACTTATGTAATTAGCGCAAAAATAAATGGCTGCCGTAGCTTTGTGTCCCCCCGTCACCCCTCCCGTTGCAGGCTCTGAGAAAACAAATTATGGAGAACAATAGGTACAAATGGCTTCTGCACCAAACCACATGATGGATGCAGCCTGGGTTCCCTGCATCTCATCCCTTCCTTTTTTCCTCACTCACTCTCTTTACTCTCCCTCCCTTCTCCATTATCTCCAGCTCTATATGTCTCTGTTTGGAAACAGGGGAGGACTTGAGCACTCTCTCACCCAACTACCCTATCATTGTATGGCTGTATCATCTGTCTTCGCTTCTTGGCAATGACACTATATTCACACTGACATCATATTAAGTAAGGTCCTTTTTCTATCCCTTTCTTTCTCTTTCTCTTTTCTGCTCTGCTGTCTCTTCCCCTGCTGTTGTCTCCAGTGGTACTCTCTCCTCCTCTATCCCCCAGAGTATCCTATACACCATGACTGCAAAGCAAACGCCTGGGACTTTCTAAAGCAAACAGCAAGCATCCTGTGCCATAGCCCCATCTGTGGATAGTCTGAGCAGGGAACAATCAGTCCCTCTCCTCCTCAGCCTCGTTCTCTTTCCAGCCCCCCGGGATTTGCACAGCACTAGGATGCCTCAGTCAGACGGGTGCAATGTGCTGGAACAATGGTTGGGCTGCTTCCTTCAGGAGGGGTGTTAGGTTTACCTCAGCCAGCTTGGGAAGCACTTAGCCATGTGTTCTTGCCCTCCACGCTGCAGCTTTAGAGGAATGTGGCAGAAGCAGAAAAGCATCCCGGTATACACTTCCCTAACCTCAACCTCACGCACCTTCTCTCCACAACTCCACACACCGACACATGTACACACACACAATCACTTTCTGCGTGTCCAAGTGTACACTTGAGATCTAATGTTTAGCCCGAGGTGTTGAAATATCAACTTTCTATTAATCCCCCCCAGACTTGCAGTCAGTTACACCTTTGTTGTTTTTTCACCTCTGCCGTGCTGGAAGAAAAACAGCAGGTTTGGTTTACACCAGTACAAGCATATCCATTACCTGAAATGCTAGGCTCCCGGCAGTAAATCCCTTTGACCCCTCTGCCTTTCTTTTCTTTCGTTCCCTCCCTCCCCCTGTTCTCATGCTGAGTCCATTGTTGTCTTTGCATCAGCTTTCCTCGCCCAAACAGACAGCAGGAGAGAGACACACCTTACCCTCCTACCAGTTCAACCGCCACCCACCTCAACCACCCACTCACTTCGCTGTTACTCACGTCTCGGCGCGGCTCAATAACATTAACATGTTTTGCCATTGAGGGAGCCGCAGTTAAAAGCTCAATCGATAAGCTTTGACTGACATCCCTCAGTTGATAGCAAATTGGCTGCCTTCTCTCTCGCCCGACCTCCCAGGGCGACTTTCTCAGCCCTGTCCGAAATTCCCCACAGGAAAAAAATTGAAATAAAAGACATGTTTACACTTTCCTCAACCTTTCCACAAACCCTCCTACAACAATACAGAGCAGCCTTTCATTGTGTGGAAGAAGGAAGAGACTTCGCCACAGCCAACCCACTGTTTTGGTTAATGGTTGAGTCACTAACACAATATTAGCCCTGGCGTTCTAGGCAGTTTGAACTGACAGGAAGAAGAGATGAAAAGAAGAATGAGGACGGGTGGTGGAGGATGTAGTGGTGGTGGGGGTGGACTTCAAGGAACGAGTAGTTGGAATATTTAGTCCCACAAGGGTATGCACTGTTTTCATCACTAATAAAGTGAGCAGCAGGCAGGCAGTCTCTTGTTTCCTTGAATGTGTTTTTTACCCCTAGCTGGTTAAAGAGATGACATGTCCTGAGAGCTGGAGCATCATTAATTAGACAGTTGGACTTTGACTAATCGCTCCAGAAAGAGCACACAGCCCTGAAGATGCCAAACACTCATCTCAGCTTATCATCCACTGCCCCAGTGCGTGCCCTTGACCTCTGCGAGTGTGTGTTTGTGTGTGTGTGTGTTAAGGATGCTGCTTCCGTGAGTTCCCTGTGAGTCATTCTCTGGATGATGTGCACATGCCATAAGCCTTAGTACACCCTGCTGAATATTTCAAACCTCCTAGTTAGCATTTGCCACTGACAATCAAATTTCACATGAGGAGGTTAAAAAGACAAGCAAAATAAATCTTGGTGTTAAATAAATGTTGTCTGATGATATCCCTAACCCAACTTTTCTTTGTCCTGTCACCCCTCTCTGCTGCCACATTCCCTCTCCAATAGAGCTATCTTTAATACAAGGTTAAGGAACACGGCTGGTGAAGATAACACAGGAACAGATATTGCTGCAACGAAGAAGATAAATTTCAATTTGCTGTTGGTTTCTGTGTCTCGGCAAGAGATATGAAATTCTTGTCTTGCAGGGCAGGAATTGATTGGAAAATAAAAATGAATGTGTGGTCTAGTACGTCTGTGATTTTTTTTTTCTGTTGTATGTTGGTTTCTGGGCTAAGGGTCTTTTGAAACGGTGATACATCTCTCTAGAAGGAAGTGACACTTGCATTTTAGGGGGAGATAAATGCAATACAAGTCTTTCTTAAAATAGCTGCTACTGTATAAATGTGACTGTTTCCCTTGGGGGGCTGTTTTAATGACATGCACAGAATTAATCCCGCTTTCTCCCTCTCTCTGTTCTCTTCATTACTGTGTTTGTACAGAAGAATAAAAGAGTAAACAAATTTGTGCTGTCCCCACCAGTCTGTAATGCTGATGATACAGCCTAAAGAGCCATAGCTGGGGAAGAAGACTCCAGGCGATGGCAGGAAGCTGACACGGCCCTCCATTGTCCTATCCCCTGTCATTTCCTCCCCGGATCCTCCGACTGCCCCAGAGGAAGACAAAGTGAGGATGTGCAGCGACAGACACAAGGAGAGAGTGAAGACAAAAAGAGGATGGGCGGGCGGAGGTAAAAATAAAACCAGAAGAGGTCAAGTGCCATCAACAGTTTGCTACCTGGCTTCTGTGGCTTCCTGTGTTGAGCCATACCAGCGTGCACATCCAGTTAAGTTGCTAACAGCTGATAACAAAGCCCCAGGACACAGTGCCAAGTTCTTTATCTGTGTTTACCCGCACAGCAAAGCTGATTAGAGACAAGCAACATTATGAAGCCCCATTGTTTCCTTTCTCTTTTCGGTTTCTTCTCCCATAAATGTTGCAAGTGAGTGTGTGCGAAGTGGGAATAGGAGGATATGAAGAAGGGTAGAAAGACAATGGCAGGATGTGAAGAAACACCAAGCCAGTATTTAACATCTTGGTCATTCATTACTGTTGGTTTGTGTGTGTCTGTGTGTGTGTAAGTGTGACTACACAGCTTAATAGTTTCAGGAAGTTAAAATCGAATATCTTAAGAAACACTCAACCAGTTCACTATCAACCTTTTAGTTCTTTGGATATAGATCAAGACACAGCTGCTGCTAAAACAAACATATAAAGCTTTACATTTGATTTCTGGCCACAAGTGGATCCACAAAATTTAGCTACAATGTTCAATACAACGCCCTAGCAGGAAAAAGCATTACACAAGGCTCACATAGACAGGAAATCAAAGTAGACTAAAAATTATCTATATCTTTGCCATGACTATGTCTCCTAAATAATGCAAGACACTTCAGTTCAGGACTCAGCTGCGTTCAGATTCTGCTGCGTCTGCACTATTGTGCACCCATATCTCACATTCCTCTTTGGCTGGCTGGGATACTTGGTTCCAAACTTCTTTTTTTTTTACCCACTTACCTACTTTATCTCCAATCTTTTTATCATAGAAGCTCAAGGAGGGAATGAACACGACAAAAAGAAAGAAATGAAAACAATAAGATAAGACAAAGGAAGCGTGACTGTTTGTGTGACAGAGAGGGGCAAGAGTAACAAGAGAGAGAAAGGTTAACAATGCTCAGTGGTCTTCTTCCGTGTTTACCCGCTGCTTGTTCGCTTAATCATCACGACACTGGTGACACATTCAAGTCTTCTCCCTGCTCCAAGAACCCCCCCCTCCCTCCATCCTCCACCCCCAACCTCATCTTTAATTGTGCTTCCCTTCTGCCCAGTCTGACTCCCTCCACAAGATTTCAAAGAGCAGCAGAACGGCAGTTCATAAAATATGCACAGTTCCCTAAAACAAACCTCTCGGGCCACATCGCCGCTGCGACCACGAGCATAGCTGTGCTCCATGTGGGAAAGACAAATCTCTGGTAATGGGGGGAAGGAAGGATGACGGCCTGGAAAGAGGATTTCACTTCTATGTTTATGTCTGTATGAGATATGTATGTGAGCAGGCTTTCAACCTTTGGTGAAAGTCTGCCATCTGCCTCCGGCCCATTAAGCAGATACGCTCTCATGTCCTCGTGTTCCACAGTCACACATTCTGCAACCGGGCAAAAGAGTTGTGAGACGAAGCAAGGTGGAAAATTTCCACAGCGTTACACTATAGTGAGACATGAGTGGCGACACGACTTAAGAGGAAGGGAGAGAAACTTGTAATCTCAGCTCACAGCCTTTGAACTTGGCCCGATGAGACGCAGGCGACCCAAAGCAAAAGGTTCCAAAGAAGAGCTCACTGAAGATTACTCAGAATACTGATGCAGTGTGGAATCCAATTCCTCTGGGAGCCCAGGGGACTATCCGAGAAAGTAAATTATCTGTGTTGTACAAGGCTACATACATACAAATGTATGCAATATGCCATACATAAATTTCAAAGTGAAGCCATATGTTGTTGCCAAATTCTGGTACTACAAATACATTTATGACTGCAACCAATTTTGAGCATCTGTGACTGTGTATAAGACTGACACAATAAATGAGGTCTAGGGTCTCTTAGGTTCTAATTAGGGCAGCTGTTACCATTTTCATTATTTGTGTGTGTGTCAGTGTGAAAGAGAGGTTATGTGTGTGTGTGTGTCCATGTGCGTGTTGGGGTTGGGGTCGAGGGGAAATATGCCACTGTCTGGCTACCGCTCCTTCTCATCCAGCTGTTGCTAGTCTGTCAGAGATCTGAGGTTTACTGGTGCCACGTCCCTCCCCTGAGCATTGAGTAATGACAAAACCACGCGGAACCAGGGCTGAAGGTGAAGATAAACGCACAACAAATGGCCATTAAGCACGCTTTCCCATTTGTCGAAAGCTGGTGAAACTATATGAGATTCAGTCAAGAAAACACAAACACTGTGTCTGGTTGAGGCGAAGATATAAAAAGCCTAAAGGATTTAGATTTCATTATTCTATCTTTTGTCCCTCCCGGGGAAGATCTGTGTCAGCGTGGTGCTGTTGTGTATTCTCCTACATTTAAATTTAATTATTCTCTCTCAAAGTGTTAATACCATGCACTAGTTTATCAACTCTGAAAAATGCTGATAAGTCAACAGTTGCTCAGTGTTAATTGCTGAAAGCTTCTTTTTTGCAACAAGAGCAGCACAAAATTATCCAAATAAATTGTACCAGCTGCTCGGAAAGTCTGCTTGTTCACGATGATTACATTTATACTGAAAAACACATCTGTTTTCTGTATCATTCTGTGTTAATTCTATTACAGGATTACTTTAATAATAAGTTTGATAGATAATTTGTGGCGGGGGAAAACTTTCTATACCAGACATGCATCAAAAAAAGTGTTTTTCAAAATGCTACTAATTTGTGTAATTTTTCCATAAAACACCACTTGCAGTGTAATCTTCTGGATCTGAGTAGTTGGGAG
>OOFC01014228.1:13390-23934 GCA_900323345.1 Pseudochromis fuscus
TGTGTGTGTGTGTGTGTGTTTGTGGGGGGGGGGGGGGTGCAGACAGGTGCTTTATGTCTCTGCCTGTCTCAAGAAAAAAAGCCCTCTCTCGCAATTTGTCTATCTCACTCACTCTTTCTATCCCTTACTTGCTCGCTGTCTCCTAATCTCCCCCTCTCTCACTCTATCTGCCTTGCTCCATCACAAATGCACGAACCCATGAGACCGCGCTCCCCTATGATGGACCGTGCACCTTTTTGTCCGTTTACGCAAAGCATTAAGAGAAAAAAGACTCAGCCACATCACCCCACTGAAAAGCCCCTCTCGCTTTAGTTTTTGTTTAATGCAAACCAATGTGGGGACCACTGACTAACTTCGGTGGGGAAATGAGCTGCGGAGCTCTGCACGGAGCTGTCTCAGTCCCAGCGCCCGCACGTTAGTTGTATTGTCTTCACCTGCTTATATATCACAGCGATCGATCCGTACCGTTTTAAAACACGAGGAAATTTGATTGTGAATGGACACACGCGCGCACGGAGAGATGTCCGGCGCAACGAGTCCCCCAGTTTTATATATATATAAGTTAAACTTTCCATCCGTGCGCCCTGAAACCATAACCCTGCGCCTATCCAGTAAAAACACAAAGATCGGCTCATCCAATATTTGAGCCAGAACAAAACAATCACAGCAAACCCGTATTACGCAGTGCCATTGTTCATTCAGGATGGCTTGCAGACAGTGAAGCCTCCTGATGTAATCACTCTCTCAAAACTAATTAAACATTTACCGGCAATTAACAGCAGTGAAATGTAGCATTGCAGCAGATCAGCTGCCCCACTGTACCAGCGCACCCAATGGCTTGACGCAGCGCACCAGTATGGAGCGCGGTCCATCCTCATCACCAACACAGACCCGCTTCGCTAAAATGATTCCAAACAGAAGCACGTCTTACCTGTGACCATAAGGCAAAAGATGAGGTATAACGAAGACATGTTAGTCGCTGTGATGGCTGATTGTTGCGTGGAAAGATTCTTGCTCCGTCAATGCGACTGAGCTGGTATTGGTCCACCGCGGCACCAGGATCAGGACCACCGGGCAGACAAGCGCACTGAGATTCGTCTATAATAGCATCCAGTTTAAAGAAATGAGTCTGAACGGTCCAAACAGTTCGTAAACTCTCAGTTAACAATACATCTCCACAGTTGGTAACTTTCCCGTTTGCATCAGCTTCTTTCCAAGAGTCCGTTCCCTGCCACTGTGGCACAGCCTCTGCGTCTCTCTGTGCTTTCTAGCAGTCCATTAGTGAACCGGGCGTTTCAGTCACTAGGTTCGTCCACAGTCCACTTTTTAACCTGCTGGAGCATGCTGCGCTCGGAAGCGATCTCTCCTCCTCGACAGTGCGCAGTGATAACCCCGCTGAAGTTGCCTCTCGCCCCTCTCCGCTGGAGTCTCTCACTCTGTCCTCACTGTAACACACTCACTCCCTCTTCTCTCACACACTCTCTTCCCCGGTCGGTCTCCTCCGTTTACTTCTCACTCCCTCTTGCCAATTGGAAATGCGCACTGACAGTCATCTGGTGGGGGGGTTCACCAAATCTGGCAGGAGCGGGATCGGTGGAGCCCCTTTGCCTCAGATGCTTCAACAGGGGGAGGGGGGCGGCACACGCCCCCAGGGGGCTACGATTGGCTGAGCGACCGTCACGAGGAGGGTATTTAAAAAAAACTTATTCCCAGTTAAATGATTGTTCAAACATTTCGGGGCGAACAGAATCTTGAATTACATGAATCTACAGATTACAATGATGTGAAGTAAAGTAGTCAATGTATTACAGGAAAATGTAGACTGCTGTTGTAATCAGGGGATTACACTGACAAATCAATAATATCCTTATGATATAGTGATACAGTTCATTAGAACAAGCCCAATACAGTATGTACACTGATTTACAACTGTTAACTAAACATGCCTCAGTTTCAGTATATTTAGGCTAGTTACAGGTTCTCCATTTAACTGTAAGTCCATTTTAAGATTGATGAGTTAAGTGACATGTACAAAACACATTTACAAAATTACTTGTTGAGGTGTAAGAAAATGATAAGAAGTCCCAGCATTGCTTTTAACTACACAGTAACTTCTCAGTGAAATTGCAACAACTCTTCATATATGTCTTTTTTTTTTTGTCAATGACTGTAAGTAGAACTGTCAGCGTCAGTATTTTTGTTGATGGACATATTTTCTTTTGTTTGTTCAGCATAACTTGAACAAAATTTAACCAAACCATGCATTACTCTTTCTGTCAGTTCAGGTTTTAGTTGTTGCAGTTCATATCAGCTTTTCCCCCTAATTATTGCTCGCTATCATAAAGTGGGCGCTAAAATAAACAGAGGAGAACAGACTCGGTATCACCCTTCCACAAAAGTTAAGGTTGTTATAAAGAGATGAAAACACTGCAGTCTATCACTTGCCTGTGGCTGTTTGTAGGCTTGTTCTTTGATGTCGTTCATTAGTTATTCAAGGTTCTATTGATTAACCAAAATAATAAGCCTTGCAGTCAACTGGTTAATCAGTCTTTCACTTGCATGTTGTACCAAGCAAACACTAATGTTAATGTTAACACATCCCCCCCTTCACACACACACACCACACACACACACACACACACACACACATATGTGCCCTGTTAACTCATCCAGGTGGTTAGAGCTCCATAAGACTGTGAAAAATTCATCAAAGTGTGTCGACTTGGACACTGAGGACCACAGCATGTGTGGATTGCAGACAACATCAACCACAAAAATAAGAGTCTTTTCATTTTGACATTTCACACTGCATTTAATTAAACACTCAACCACACGGTGATTAGGGCTCACTCCTCATGAGGGTTCCCCCCCAAACAGTAGTTTTTAAACCCCGGGGCTGGCCTTCCTGTTTATTGCCTCCCTGTAATGCAAACATAAGGGTCCCCTGCCAGTAAACACATGTTGATGGAAGAAACAGCTTGCACAGCTGGGAAGCCAACCCAGGTTAGTGTGACTGAGCACATGGGTAAATGAGCATGTCTGAATGTGTGTGTGTGTGTGTGTGTGTGTGTGGGAACAGAGACTTGTTTTTTTACTTATGTTGGAGTGCAGTTCAGCTTGGATATAGGTGTTCGCCCATGTGAAAGGGTAATCAAAAGAAATCATTCATCAGTCACACAAACATATTTGTGTGTGTGTGTGTGTGTGTGTGTCTGTAGGCCGTGGTGTGCACGTGTGAAACCTATCAATGAGTGACTGAAGGCAGGAGCTTGGGTGAGCAGTAAAACAGCAGGACACCTCCACCAGTTGTGCTGTGCTAATAAAATCAACATCCATTGTGCAAAGTCTGTCACCAGGCCTGATGCTGTGATTGAAATGTATGATCTCCTATGGTTCACACAGATGGACAGATAGATGAGGATGAAACAGATGATGCATGCACCAGCATCAGTTCAAGCCAATAGTTTTAATTATATTGGCCTCCGTGGCATCAAATGGAGGGCGCCCATACTCCCCAAGCTTTTGAGTGAGTGAATAATTTATAAATAAAAACGGGGTTTTCAGCTGTGGGTTTATTAATAATAAATATGGTTTGATATTTACTAAACTGTTCAGAGGGAGAAAGGGGTGACAGTTAAGACATCGTTTGCATGGTAATTGTAAGGAGGTAATAAATAAGGCATGAAGCAGAGATATATGGAAATGTGATTCACAGGGAAATGAGAATAATTTAACAAAATATTATCCCAGTCCCTATTTGACCTGAGGGTCAATTAAAAAAGAGATGTCAGTCATGGTGAACGGCATTCTGTGCCTTAAAATTACGATCGCTTGCTTTGTCTTTTGTCTGGCTGGAAAGTGGATAGCGTTCAAGTGGAGAAAAAATCTATTCATACAGACAAAAACCATGTGTTTAATTTGAATGAATATTAAACTGAATAAAATCAACCTTATTAGTACTACCACAGGAAAAGAAGACATTTCTCTGTTAGAAAATAAACTTGATACAGCATCAGCTAAAAGTTGAGGAATGTGGGTTTATTTTGTTTCAAAACCTCCTGATCCTGTGGGAAAAGTCTACATAGTTTTCAATGAAAACATACATCTTACATACATTATATAACGTTCTATATAAAAATATGGAATAATCATATTTTATTGTTAAAACACACACTAATCATTCATGCTTAATTAAGTCTTGGGATGTGAAATACAGCATCCTGCTCTATATACTGCACGTGTGTCTATAGTGCAGTGTTTCGGTTCTTGGAGGGGTCTAAGGTTTATGCTACTATCCATATGAGAAACATTACACCAGCTTTTACTGTAATTGTGATATTGAATGTTGAGCTGATCTGTGTCAACCATAACTCTAAATGCTGCTACAAGCTCATAACTCATAAGGACATATACCTTTGCTAGGCAGTGGTATCCATCTGCCCAGCTCGTGAGCAATTCAAAACCTGTCTCCTCTCCTCCATTCCAATAATATGACGTCAGTCCACTGCACTGGTTTGAAATTTGCAATTAAGCATTTTCTTTATGTGTGATTGACGAGCAGGAGGAGGGCCATTAAAGCTCAACATGGACCCGGGGCTCTCTCTGCAGTCTATAGGACTATTTCCAGGCTCATATCAAATCCATGTCCTCTGCCCTAATATCAGAATATGACTCTGGCCACCCATGGATTCTGTTTTTGTCTGTAATGAAAGTCTCTCCGGGGATCTGGTTGAGGGATTCTTTTCCTCAGGGGTCAAGGAGAGGTTGAGGCTTTTGGTTCAAGCTGTGCTTAGAAAAGGGTGTGGATTACAGGAATGTGCCTGTTGACCCCAGTTCCTACAGATACACAGAGAAGATCTGCAGTCTGACATTACAGTAGATAAATAAAGACTGAAGCTTTGACAGAATATTCAGTGTTTGAGCCCAGATGAAGACAGTTTTGTTATCATCTCATAAAAATGCTTCGGAGTAAAAGCATGCGCAACTTCCCCTCCTTTTTGCAAGGCCAGCACTTCATCGACTCATGCATTTTCACCCACTTCTTCAATAAAGTGATTACAACGTCCCCAAAATTTAAGATCAGACTGACTGGGTCCTTGGCCAGCCTGACTGTGTCTTCACTGATAAGTACAGCAGTAAGCTGTCTAAAATATTCATGCACTGATGCAGAGTTGTTGTCCCTTGATGGGCCTCACCATGTGCAACATCTGTTCCTGATGTCATGGCGCGTTCCTGTGTGCCAGAAAAGCCCTGATGGCGTCCGTGGCATCTCTACTGTACTAAGCCATGTCCACACACACACTGCTCCACTCAGCTACGATAAATATCTGAGACAACGATAGCGATCCAGTCGCCTGGACAGAACTATTGAACACTTCTGCCAATCCATACACATAGATTTAGCCACTGCAGTCTCAAACTGAGATCAGCAATTCTGCCATTCACTGATGAATGTGTCAGTTGATTGTTGGCTCTATCAACAGTTCATGATTATTTAGAGACTATTTCACAATGAGGCCTTACATAGTGGAACAGAGGTAGTGTTATAAAATAAAATACTTAGTAAACTAACAACACATTAAACTGCCAACGCATTAATGCAGTTATGCAAATAAGAATCTGATGAAAACAACAAGGCTCCAACATTTATTAATAGAGCAGTCACACCCTCATCATGGCAATTAGTTAAAGGTAAGCAAACACATTGTTTTGAGCAATCCACAGCTGACACTGACCCCACATGTCTGTGACATAAAAAGGAGACAATGAGATGGACAGAGACAGAGTCAGCAATAGTCAAGGTGAATCTTGTCCTAGATCCAGTGTCCATACTAGGCCACAACTACAGTCACAGCTCCCTTCACCACTGGGCTTGCCTCGCTGTCTGCTGACAATCACATGAATAGGCCACGACTGGCTGCTTGTTTTGTGCCATGATCCCTTGCTGCTCTTGCTGCTGAAAAAATAAATAACCCAGCTCTGCACTGCTATAAATAATGGATGACTCGTCCACTGTCACTTTTCATAGCATGTCAAGCCACGGCCTGGCCATTATTAGGGTCTGTCCTCTTCCCCTTTATGCCTCTGACTCCAGTTTTGTTATTGTTCTGGTCGACTTGCCTGCACACCTCCTCGGCGGGTCGGCTGTCAGTCCTTCTTTTGGTTGGTGCGGTTGATGGTTGCCACAGAGAAGAAAGAGATGCTTTGGGAGCCTCAAACAAGATGGGTGATGCAGCAAGCCTCTGCTAGACTAGCAGGAAATCTGCCTTGACCTGGAACAGGTAGCTAAGCACTTTCAGCTGAGATGTCATCCATCTGCTTGGTTAGATAACCTGTGCTAAGGTGCTGCCAGGGCTGTGGTTAGGAATTTGACCTCATCATCTTGACACAGACTTTCTGTCGCCCTCAGACCCAATGAAAAACTAATGATGTTGCTTTAAAGTTCAAAACAAGTCTACACCCCTGGTGCAAAAGAAGAGACAGCTTACTTAAACAGACACACAATATGCCCCAATCCACCCATCCAGCAGGAGAAATCATGGATTATTTACACACGCGGCTGCATCTGAGAAAAATGAATGAGGAACATCTGGCTGAAGGGGGAATATGAGAGAAAGATATGAGAAAGATTTAGTCATTTGGCCTCTGCAACACAAACATGAGGGTGTGTTAAGGAATCAGAGGAGGATGTTGTGATGGGGGGGAGACACTAGAAGAGTAAAAACAGTTTTTCCCCCTTATCAGTTACAGCTCTCTGTTTGTTCAAAACGTGCTTCGGTGCCACCAGGCCAGGCCCGAGGCAAGTGTTGTCCACCAGCAGCTCTCGGCTCCCGCAGACTGAGCCAGTCTCTCCATCTGCAGAGTAATAGCATCAAATCAAGGCCTGCAGCAAACAAACCCTGACAGATCCTCTCATTTGGGATTCACTTTGGGACAGCTGTGGTGCCATCCAAATGGGGGGACGGAGAGGGGGAAGCCAGCAGTCAGTAATGTATGCAGAGTGTCTGCACGTCCTGGATGACAGCAACACGAGCGCTTGTCACAGGAGACATCAGTTCTACTTAGTCACAGCGCTGCGGGGCAATCCATATGACTGCAGTGCTGTGCGAACTCTATTAATAGTTATCTACCTTTCAGGAGTTATTATGCTGAGTAGGGGATGACAGAGGAATATAATGGAAGAAGTCCCAAATGAGGGAAGGAAACAGGGTCTGTGGAGCATCTTTTGTGCCACTTGGGTTGTTACAACTTAAGAATCCTCTTCCAATCTCCACTCTCACCCTCTTCCTGTTAGCCTGTGTGGCTGGCAGCCTGGTGCCAGACCCACAGTTTATGTGAGAGGCATAATAAGGATTAGTTATGGGGCAGGAAGGGAGGGGAGAGGGAGGAGGGGGACAATAGAGGAAAAGATCAGCAATAGTGGGGTGCAGAGGAAGTGAGGAGAAGAGATGGATGCCAGACAGTACAGGTGTTTGCAGGTCTCGCAAGGGTCTCAGGGACAGACACCTGACGCAGTACTCGAGTCAAACCAGATCCAAAGTCTGCTCAGTCTATCTGGGTCAGGTGGTGACTCACTTTATCAAAGCACTTCTCAAGTCTATGTGTATATTTCCGATAAGTAGATCTGAATGAAGTTGAACATGTGCTGAATCTTTTAATTCTGCTTTATTTTATTTTAGCTTGTATTTTTTGTGGAGGATGTGGAAATTGGTCATTTTAGTGTGAATTTGTGTTGGAAGGATTTAAAAACATGATTCTAGTTACTATAATGACTTTGCATTATTTCTTGGGGTATTATTATTATTATTATTATAAAGCTGCTTTTGCTGCTATGGGCGTCTTCTCTCTTTGTTAGTGCCTGTTCAGGCTGTTTGGATTGGGTCAAATGAACCTTGTTACATACGAGATGTTTTCCATGGGTCCGTTTCGGATCAGGTCCAAGTTTGGACTGGTGAAAGTCTCTCCAGAGAGAGGAAAAAGTAGGGTGGGAACTATAGGTGGAGCTGTTTAAAAATCAAGGTCTTCAGTTGGCTGTGGTTAATTTTTCATCGTACTCCTAAATTAAAAATGTGAACGGTCATCACTTATTTGTCAAATTGTCTTAGCTCAAAAGGTGGATGTCACATTGGGTTTGCAAAAGGTCAGGGGAGCCAAGAGCTGGAGAGGAAGAGAGTGGATCAAAGACTGCTGATCCCACCAAACGCTCTGCAAAACTACCTTGTTTAAGGGGCTTTTACTCCAAATGGAGTTCCTGGACCGTTACACTAAGTGGAGATGACAGGATTTAAAACGTAACATCTGGAATGGCTTGGGCATACTCATTCAACATACCTTCACGGTCCTGCATGAATATAGTAAAGATATAAACAAAATGTACCACAGCATGTATATCCCCTACTTAAGTCTAAAAAGCCTTTAAGTTAATACCCGGACGCGCTAAATCAATACCACATTCCTTTTACTGTAAGCATAAATATGTATCTTACTATCCCTGTGATTATCACAACCACTCACATTTACAGTGCTCATATCGTATAATGTAAAGTGAATCTATTGGACTTCTGCATATTATTGGATTAACTCTTACTGTCCACTTTCCCCTGACTTTCAGTCTCTTTTTGATGCTTCTTGGAAAATAAAAAGCAGCACATCTGAAGTAAACGCACAGCCAGAATAATCAGCCTCCCCTGGCTGTGCTTATTGTGCTTCCTTTCCAAGATTACCAAGATTAGAAAAAAGAAGAAGGAGAAAAAAATGACAGACTTGTGTTGCTTCTATCTCTTCAAAATTGCAAATGTGTAGATCTATGGATGAGTGCTTAGCCCACAGCTGCCAGCCAAAGGAGAGCGAGACACAAAGGTCCCTTGTGTTCAGGCCTAAAGACTGGCCAAGAAAGAGAGCTAAAGATCTACTAGTGTACCTCAGCTGTCTTAAGGGTCAATAGATTCTTTCCATCGCACTAAAGGAGACTACAACCCCCACTGTTCTGCCGTCGACAGGTCAGTATTGGTAAATCAATGTTTTGAAATACAACAAGTAAAAACATTGGATTTGGGCTTTATCTCTTTGAAAAGGTCTATTTTAACTTTAAGTAATCAATAGCAGATCAGATTTGTTGTTTCCTGTTTGAGCAGTAAAAAAAACCCAAAAAAACCCGACAGCATAGTGAGAGAACCAGACCCTGCCATTGAAAAGATGGCCTTTGTTTTGTTTTTACACATCTGGAGGACTGTCTCCTTTCGCCTCACTCCGTCATCTCTTCTCGATAGGCTGAGGACCAGCATCTGTTACTGGGGACATCCTGGGAGATAGGGCAGCCTAACAGATTGTTTTTGAGGATGAGAAAAAGGTTGTTTTGATTCGAAAAGGAGATTTGATTTACCACAAAGCCTTCCTGTTAGTCTCCTGACCTCGCCTAGTGTAGGACATAACAAATTATGATTTTCAGTGGAGACTGCGTTGGAGGATTGTGGGTAGGTTGAAAACTGCAAAGCACCAATTCAGTTTTATGGTACTGAAATGAGCCAACTGGCATTTAATGTATCAAATCATTTTTATGATAGAAAACTGAATTAGTTATGTGAATCTTCTAATGTTGGTGTAGGCTACTTATTTTTTGGAGGGGAAAAAAAAATCTAAAACAGTATATTATTAGTAATATTACATTGCATCTGCACATCCAGCACACAAGGATTTTGCTGGAGTCATAGAAATGATTAACTTACTTTCCTGCAAGACCAAATTTAGAGCAGTTAGTCTGCGTATTGTTTGGGTTACACTTCTCTCTTATCAGCTCTATTATGAGCCGGCCACTCGCTCGCTGCAGTTGCCTTCCTTCCAGTATTTCCTGATTACATTTTTCATCCCTGTCTCAACCACGTCCCTAGTTCTTGTGTGCGCTGTACTTTCCCTGGCAGTTCATGTATAAGGCTACATCCTCACCGTGATTAGAAACGTTTTTAGAAAATAGAGTCTGAGAGGAAATTCATCATGCCCCCGCCACACCAAGACAACACACCCAAAACCTCTGTCAGGACACACCCCAGTTACCCTTGTGACTTAATTATATTTTACACAGGGGTTTGTAAGCCAAGGTTGTGCCCCACTGTGTGTCAATAGCACAGGAACAGTGACTGTCATGAATTGTCAATCACTGTTCCCAAACCATTATACTCGGTAGGAAATAAAAGAGTTAGGAGGAATTGAGACCTTATGTAAATATTAGTGTTATTATTTCATGGCTTGGCACAGACTTTCATCCCAAGTGACTCACAAATTCTGGAACCCATTTGCAAAGCTGAGCTTTGCACCAGTGAAATGCAGGTAAAGTACATTGCTCAAGGGTACAACCGTTCCACATAATACGTGTTGTATTAAAACAGGTCGTGCTCAAATTAAGTGGATCCATGAATTGAAATGAAAAAGGGCCCCTTTTGAGAGGAAAATAGATTAGTTTTGCTGATAGATGATCACTTGAAAGCTCTGTGATGTGAATAAGGAAATTTGGACCAGTTGCAGTAAAGCTGATTTATATCAGTTAAGAT
>OOFC01014228.1:23964-40342 GCA_900323345.1 Pseudochromis fuscus
TGGGGGCAGAGGGGGGGGGGGGGGGGGATATGGCAATTTATCCTTGAATACATCAAAAGCTTTGAAAGTGGCTTATTGCTACAGATATGCTTTTTCATTGTTTACATTGTATAACCTAATTTAGTTTGTTAAGAGGAATTCCTAAACAGTGTCTGAGCTTTACATTCCTCAGCATTAAGTTAGTTATGGCAGTAACAGAAAATGTTGCATGCCTTTGCCAAACACATTTTCCTATAGTACATGCGAGTCTGGTGCAGTACTGACCTTTTAATAAGAGTATATTAAACAGAGATCCCTGTGGTACTATTCATTATTGTTGTAACACTAGCTCAAGTACTTTAGTGGAAAGTAGAAATTGTGGTTCCCCTCAACCAAAACCTGCTCATTATTGTCCATGTGAACAGCTTGTCTGATTCATTAAGCGTTTCCCGCACTATGTGCTCAAGAGACACAGAGAAAGCAAAGAAGGAACAGTAGGAGTGAGGGAGGATGATGGTCGGTTGTGGCTTAGCCTGAGCGTGCCTGAAGTGAAATATGATTGATTAGTGCATTCTTGGGTTGACATGCCCCCACTGCAGCTGAAACCTGTTAACTCAATGTGCACGGACTGGGTCGAACGAAGAGTCAAACCTGTTGTGACTGCCACATGGCAAATGTTATGGTTGGCTGGCCAGGCCACAGCTCAAGTCGGTTAGAAGAGATACAAACAAACCCTCTTTACTATGATAATTAGAGTGTGTGTGATACCCCGTGCCCATACTTGGCACAATATGCATCTGTGTGCATTTTTAGTATTTGCAAGGATCCGTGCGTGAAATGACGCGTGTTGCATTTTCCCCCAGCTGACATGAAGCATAATATGTAGTGTTCCCTGATGTCTGTTTGCAGGTTTTAAACAAACATAGCATTATACAAATCTGACAGGAGACAGGCAGAGATACAACATCCTCTGTGCGTCGAAAGCACTCAGGAGATGTATTGGTACATGAGGAGATCTCACAGTCAGAGTTAATGTCAGCCGCTTGAGTCATCTTTAGATCACTATAACAAATAGGTTCTTTTCCACTCTCTTCATTAATCCTAGACGGGTTAATGTGGATTTAACACAACTCCGCCAAAGGTCAGATTAAATCAATCTTTGGTAAAGTCAGAGCTGGGTCCTAGTAAGGCTGTGGAAATACAATAAGAAGCAGCATGATGAGCGGGGTGTGAGCCTATCTGTCAGCAGCCATTAGCGGTCACATCACAGCCTCAATGAAATCAGACTCTTGCTGAGAGCTGTCATTATAAGGCTGTTTGAGAGTCTGCAGGGCCAGGTTCCAGATCTCCCTCGGCCCCACAGTGCTCTATGGGGACCAATGTCTCTGCAGTAGCAAACACCACTCGCTATTCATTTCACTTGGAGTTCACACCTGTTTCTTCTGCTAATTAGCGAACAGTAAGGTGAGAAATAGACTTGTTTTCAATTCATGATAGTATCAAAGAGTGTATTTAAATCACTGCACTACAGGTGTTTCGAGCTCTTCAATGAAACTGCCATTAGCACTTTTAGTTTCTTCTCTCAAACGTTCACCAGAATTATTTCTAACACGGGTGAAATACACCTGTGCAGTAAAGGTGTTAAGTTTGGCTTTATATAGTGAAGTAGTGATGTCGTCAAGACCGCACCAACCAAGACCAAGATATTATTGAGACTAGAGAGTATCGAGACCAAGACAAGACCAAGACGTTAGGAGGTCGGGACTGAGACAAGATCAAGACTGTATACATCGAAGAAATCCCAACAAAACAGAACCAGATGACCAGTATCTTTTTTTTAATTAACAAACATATATAAACAACAACAAAACAAATTTTCCTAACATCTCCAGTCATCTTCGCCACCCTCTGTGTCTCTATGTCACGCCGGGTGTCACAAAGACCACATGACACCAGGAAGGCAGCAGCTACATTCTACTTTTCTCACTTATCACAGTAGTGCTGGCCTGGTCTTGATCGGTTTTGATCAAAAAACCTGAGTCCACCCTGTCCGAGACCGAGACAAGACCAAGTAAAAATGCCTTTGTTTCCGAGACGAGATCGAGACCCTTTAAAAGTGGTCTCAAGACCAAGACCGATCTCAAGTACTACAACACTACACTGAAGTGCACAGCTCCACGTGAACTATATCTTTGTCTTTGCACTACCGACACATTCAGCATGGACAGATGGTCTTTGTTCATAACGTCTTCTTTAATGAATACATGTTCACATATTTCACCCCAGAACAGGTGTCTCACAGCTCTACATGGAGAGTTTGAAATAGTTCTGTCTAAGTTATACCACCTCAGACATGGAGTTTCATTCATGCCCTGGCAGTCCGTCTGAACATCTGTGTCCGTGGCTTTATGGGTGGCCTTTGCAGCGAGGACAATCATTGTAATCTTGACCACAGTAGGGGAAATAGTAGCTCACTAGGAGTTCGGTGTGGCTGTCACAGGAGTCCATGGTTGACAGGCATGCACTTGAAAAGTCCCCGTACTGTGAGTGACTGTCTTCTCTCTGCTGTCTACCCCTTATCTGGTCCCCTCAGCCCCTGCCACACACACACACACACACACACACACACACACACACACACACACTCACACACACACTACGTTTATTCACCCATCACACAATAGTGTGCCGCAACAACTGTCTCCCTCGGCCACCTCTGTTCCCTGCCCACTCGGGGAAGATGACATGTGTTTGATGGCCAAAATCACTGCACTGTCTACCTTCTCCGTCTCCTCAGCAGCAAGCACACCACGGCCTAAGGGTGGGGGTGGGAGGTTGAGTGAGTGGCATGTTTGTACTGCTCAGCGCCTTCAGAAGAGATTTAATGTAGCTGATATGTTGTTTTGTTTGTTGCTTTGTGTGTCGCTCTTAATTAGCTCCATGGACAAACAGTTTGAATGTGCCCCCTCAAAGCCACTACAGTTAATCAGGAATGCTGAGGAGCCGGAGATGAAGAGCAGAATGATGCTGACCTCAAAATGTCAGCTGGTGTTGCATTTCTTATTGTTTACTCTCACTATTCCATGCAATGGTGTGCATGATCATGCTTTAGGCTATTTACATATTTGAACTCTGCTTTTTGTCCATAGTCATTTCTTACAGAAGATATTTAAAAGGCTAGAAAAGCCTCCTGGCTTGTCGTTGAAAGGATAGAAGCTCATTATGGGGAAACGGGCTGAACCTTGGACACCTACGCTATTCATTTGGGCAGCCATGAGGCTCATTATCCTTTTGGAGAGACTACAGGTCAGGGCAACACAACCTGCCCTCTACAATCGCCACAGAAACAAGTCCCGCAGAACTCAGAGGTTAGATGGCACATTACAGCCTTTTCGTTATCTTATTTGCTAGTCAGCCAACGAGCCAAGGGGAGATGACAAAATGTGAGATAAGAAGAGGCGACACCTGCCAGTCGCTATGAGCTTGGGTGATTGATGGTTTTAAAGTGGTCATCTGCATCACGCTTATTGTTTTTAATAGTTTTGCCCTTGCAAGTCCTGACTTGGTGTAACGTCCCATAGTTGTACGGACTTGGGTATGAAAGCTAAGTTACACACAAGAAAAGTTTGGCATAAATAACCGATGTAATCAAATCGCAGTTATTGAAATATACCTCTCCATAGGTCAGAATTGTGTGGGTGGACCACGAGAGCTAATAAAAAGCCTGGCTCAGGCTTTAGTCATTGTATTTCAGAGCTCAAAGTGAAACCTGCAATCATTGTTGGTTTGGTTGACAGAATACATTTTTCCCCCTTTGAATGTACCATGGACGCATTATTGACTTCAAGTCCTCTGGATCACAAACACAATGAAAGTGAAATCAATGTGAAAGAAAACTAAAGCCAGAATAACTTCTACGTCCTCATACTTTAACTGGTTTGACACTGCAAAGATTTCTTAAAAAAACAATTTAAACAGTTTCAGAAAGTCTCTATTTTCATATACGATCCTTCTTGTCAGAGCCCAAGCAGACTAACTTACACAGAGAGGACCTAAAAGACCCTCATTCATCCAACTTCACGGTCTTCGCCCATGTTAAGCTCCACTTTGGGAGCATGTTTATGCTTGTATTTGGTGTGAGAGGCCTCATAATGCTCCAGAGAGTCCTGCATACACACTGGAAAAATTAATCTACCAATTAATGGCCATACATAAAAAACGGGTGGAGAGGCTACAAAAACTTTATAATCTACCCAGTAAAGCACTTTTCAGTGTCAGGCCACAATAGTCCCACTCCTCCAGCCCAGGAAACACTGCTCCTCCTCCACTCTAGAAAACCCCCTGCTGCTCCTGCATCCCAGGCACCGTGCACCCCCCTTGGTGCATGTGCCCCCGGTGCCATGCAGTCAGCCAGAGTCAGAGTTCATTCTCTGGTGGAAACGCTGTGTGCTGTGTGTCATAATGAGGAGGCAGCCAAACTTTTGCATGCTCCACTCATGTCCACCACCTCCTGCTGACCACTGCCAGCTTTAACTGTGACTCAAATACTGTCCAACCGGGAGCGCATGGCTTTGGCTCCGTGGTTCTTCAGTACTTTAACTGATGTGCTAATGCAGAGACTCTTTAAAACACTACCAGAGCGAATGTACAATTTTTAACACGAGCTTAATTTGCATCCATAAATTTTGCCACAGTATTATTTTGTCAAAGATGAAAAATGAGCACTGTGTGAGTATATATATATTTGGTATTTCACCTGTCTTCTGTCCTGGGGTTAAACAAATCAGTAGCAGGATTCTTCCAGAGGCACCAGCTGTTTTTATCTGCTTGTTGCTATTGGAAAAGATGGCACTTAGACTCAAGGGCCCTTTCTTAGCCTTGATAGAACTGGCTATCTATCCCGAGCCTCCTGGCTCTTTCTATACCCCTGCTAACAGTATGGCCACAATCTGTCCTTATCATTATCCCCACCATGGCCCCCTCTCCGAGTCTGGCTCAAGGGAAAGAGAGAGAGAGGGAAATTGTGGTTTCGGTGGTGTTTATGATTCCCGCTCTTGCTGCCCTTTCCTTCCCCCCTCTCCCCCACCCCCCATTCTCTGAATCCCATGGCTGACTGATAATGGAACAAAGCTGCTGTCCACTCATCTGTGTGTGTCACATGTCCTGCTTGAAGCCCCCCCTCAGTTATGGTGAATCATCTGCGACAGAGTAACTGGAGCACACGGCCACTGTGCCCCTTGGCTCTGCCTTGCCAGTGCCAGTGCTGAATCCATCGCCTGCCCAGGGAGAGCGAAGCGAAGGCAGGCAAGACTTCGCCGAGATCTCCCCTCCCTCTCCCCTGAAGCTCGCAGAGTTTAAGCCTGCATGGGTGGCCCTGTCTGAGGCTGTTTACTCTTAATTGAGTTGCTCACTCAGCCACTGGCCCTGGGGGACACCTCTGTGTCACTTCCTATGATTAACCTAAATTTCATCCATCGTCCAGGACTGCTGCCAGATCTGGTAAGGCCACGACGTATGTGTTGAGACATCAACAATAAAAGAGCAAGGAGAGAAAGAGGAAAGGGTGAGCAGAAGGCCAAGGTAAGATTTGATGATGGTGGCAGAATAAATCCACCCATTATTACTCACATCTCTACATAAAACAGAGAAGAGAGAAAGGAGATAATTAGGATACCAGGTAAAAGGTCCAACTTTCCTGCCTCAGCAAAAGCTATACTGCATTGATGTCACACAGTCTGTATTGAGCTGGTCAAGTGGATTTAAAAATGGCCTCTCGTCAGACCAGGTTCCATTAAACAGCGTTGGTGCAGACCAATTTGGGCTTTTTAGCTCTGGCCTAGCTCCAGGGGATAGGACGGTAATGTATAGGGCTTTCTGTGAGTTTGTCTTAGGCTAGGTTGCTCATTTCCCCCAATAAGTAGCAGGAGATCAAAGGCAGTGAGTGAAGAGCCATTCTGTCCAGTTCTACACTGAGCCAATCAGACCTTTCATTTATTGGCACTCCAAGAAGCAGTATAAATCACGTCAACCAGCATCGACCAGAGCCTTAGTCGTGAACAGTAGCTCACAACAACACATGGATTTGCTGCTGTCTTTGATCAATGTGAAGTTATTTAACAGTGTTGATGGGCAACCGCTGGCAAGTACCATTGTTTTCCTTTTTGGTTTTCACAGCTTTTTCTTGTGTTCATTCTCACTCGCTTCCTTTTTCATGCCTATTTTGTTTTCCAAACACTTGTGTGCGTCGGCAGCCCTCTCCCTGCCAAAGCACTCATGGAGAAGTGATAGGCATGGGGAGTCTGTGGGCCAGCAACCATGAAATAAATATGGATGGTCATGAGTGAGATGAGCGAGGATCATCTGTTTTGCCATCTGCTTGTGCGAGAGCGTGGATGTAATGACTGTAGTCCTGCCTAGCCCAGTGAGCCCTCCGTCGCTGGGAAGACGCTTGACAGAAACGCACACTTACTGGGCCCGCAGAGTCACACACACACACACAAACACACAACACCATGCATGTGCTGTACACATTCAAGCCATGCACACAGCTGCACAAAGAAACACTACTTTTACTGTACACAGTTAGTTGTTTCCCCTAAAGGGTACAGTACACACCAGCGCCTACACACACAGAGCCACGCAGACACAGCAGCAGTGGCTTCCCTTCTAGGCTCAGGTACAAAGCCCGGGCTGCTGTGTGTGTTTGACTGGCTCGCCTATTCTGCGAGCATCTGGCCCACTGTGGCCATTAGAAATGACAGGTTGACAATTGCCAGGCAGGATTGGTGTTGGTGATTGTTCAGCTGGCAGTGTCCTACCATGTGACAGTCTGTTAGTGCCTCTGCATGAAGAACAACATGGGACTTGTGTTAGCAGCACTCTGGGCATTGAGGGGAATAAAAAGCTGCACCAATCCACCAGCAACTCCTCCACCACCCCTGCGCTCTGTCCCCCAAGCAGACAATCCTCTTTTTTCCTTGGATAGCTTCGTCGCTGAGGGCTGGTAATAGTATGAGTGTATGTTTATAAAAAAAAAAAAGGAAGAAAAAACAGGCTGTTGAATTATACATATTCCTTATGGAGGGTGACACAGTAGGAGCTCTCAGAATCAATCTTGACGCTTGGATGGAATCATAGAGCGCAGAGAAAATGGCAAACATTGCTGTGGCTCAATGGCCTGATGCTCTCATAAATATGTTTTTATGGCTCTGAATGAGTGGGGGCACAGAGATGTTTGCTGCTCATAAAGGTGTGTGTGTGTGTGTTAGACTGTACAGTGTAATGCTTCATTCCGGAGGTTATAAAACATTCCTAATTTAATTAGCTTATACAATAAAAAAATCAATTGCATGTCAATCATAGTTCAGCGTGTTACACACTGTAAATCAGGAGTTCAATGGAAGAAAAAGACTTGATTGCCGATACTATTGTCTTCCTCGGTTTGTTTCGCAGACGAGGCGACGGCCGTATACCGAATTGACCATTTGCACAACAAAGTTACAAATGCATCTAATGCAACACAACACTCTCAAATCAAACCCCGTCTCATTTACTGGATCCTCCATGGAGAGATTGAACATTCTGCTGCCTCTGATTTTTCATCCATCCTTTGGGTTAAGTGTTGTCTAGGGAACTCGGAGAAAAGCAGGCAGCTGGGGGTGGAGTGGGGTGAGGGAGACTGTTAAGAGGCTCTTGAACTATAGTCTACTGTCAGTGGAGAGTGCTGAATGAGAAAACTGTCCAAGAGGAGAAAAGAGAAGCAGAAGAAGCAACAGATTCATGGGTAGGATGATTTGTTTTGCTTGTCTACCCCCCCCCCACCCCGAAGCCGCCAGCCTCCATTATCAATGAAATACACTTGAAGAAAAGCCAGCATAGCTTCTTGCCATGTACAAAGTCGTGGGATTGGAGTGTTGAAACTGCTTTACTGCTAGCCATTATGTTGCTTTGCTGCTTTTTGTGTCATGTTCATTTTCTGTTCCTAAGTTCCCTGTTCTTTTTGTCTGATTAGGAATTTCACAATGTTCTCTTTGGTCGAAAAAAACAGTGTACACAGAAACAACGAAACAGCCATTCAGCTGTGATGTTTTTCTCCCTCATTCAGTTTGAAGCTTCACCAACTGGCACACTGTACAGCTTTTTTTTTTCCATGTTGCCCTGGCATTTAAGCTACAGTGAAAGCACTCTTTGAAATCTGTGGCTCAAAAAAAAAAAAAAAAAAAAGTTGTTGCCATCCCTACTGATATGTGGTGGCCACAGGACACACTGATATGTTTGAATCTGTGTAAATTGGGGCTTAATGTTGACCCAGTGTGCCCTATACCTTATTTATCTCCTCTTTTATTGAACCTAGGGAATCGCAAAGACTGCAGAAAGTCTCGATGCCAGTGGCGTGCGATACAAAGGGTGTTGCATCCGAGGTCGTTCCTTTGTGCCCTTTAGCTCTGTGATCATTCACCTGCCACTAATCAAATGTGCCTCACTTTCATGTATTGTATGCTCCAATAAAGCTTGATAACAAGTTGTGGATTTAAATAGCGCAGGCCAAACCCTGGCACCAGCTCTATCCCTCGTTCCACACAGAGCTAGAAATAGCCAAGATCTGGCCCAAAACGTCACAGGGAAATTGGGATTAAGTTCAGCTTGATGTCGCCTGTCTCTCCACTGCCCAGCTTTCCACTACCACTTTCCCAGCAGCACTCTCACATCTTTGTGGGTCACATCACAGAATTCCTGTCATCAAGGGCGGCGGGTTTTAACGTCAGGGACTGTGATATCTCCTCCCAAAACCCTTCCCTCTCCCTCTTCCCTTCCACCGATAACAGCTAATCCTTGCCTCACATTAAACTGTGACCAAGATCAATTAAAACCCTGCCTCACCCCGATAGCAATCTCCTTTCGCAGCAGCCAATCGTGAGAGTTTGTGTGTCTGTGTGTGTGTGTACAATACATGAATACACATGTGGATGTGCCTGAATCTGAGTGTGTGCGTGCGTGTTTGTGTGTGTGTGTGTTAAAGGAGAGAGCTATAACAGAGAGCCATCTCCATCCTCTTCAGTGGGTTGCAGATGGTTGCCAAGCCGCAGGGAGAGCCTGCCATTGATTTTCATCGCCTCTTAACAGAGATGAAAGACAATAAAAAACAATAACAGAGATGATCACAGCACTGCTGGCCATGTATGCATATAATGATTATCCATATCTTAATTAGTATTCTTTCCTTTGTTGTAATTATTTTTTATTTGGCACCGGTCTTATCATTGTTATGAATTCTGTAATGAAAATGAATAATGCTTGGAGTGTGTCATATGTGTGTTTGTGTGCACCAGCGCTAATGTAATAGTGCTGAATGTGGGTCTGCACCCCACATTGTTCCTCCTTCTCTCGTTTCTCATTTTGGGATCAGTCCAATGGAGATCTCTCACACAAAGAGGCTTTTCTCCGCCTATCGTTTTTATTTAGAAAGTTTAGTGTAAGTGGGCAGCATTTTCTGTTGCATATGGTGTGCCAGTTTCATGGTGAACGGCTGTTTCCAAAACCATTGGCATAACACTGAGACTGGTTGGCAGAAGTGGAAGGCATGGTTCTGGGGTGCCAAATGTGCGTTGGCATGTGAGAAGGAGGGTTGGGTAGCGGGGAGAGGGGACGCCGTGAAGGTAGAGGATAGGGAGGGGATGCCAGTGAGCACGGCATGACAGGGCGGGAATAGAGGCGGAGCGGAGTCTCCAGCGTGCAGACTGGCTGCCAAGCCGACTGTCATGTTAGCCACTGGGATTGGCTGCTGTGGGCCTTAGGTTGTTTTGGTGTGTACATCAAAAGGACAGGCTGTGAACATGAAAACATAACTCATTTTTCCCCTATCTATCCCATCTTTCGCCTCTCCTACACTACTTTTTTCTCTTGCTCTTAGGCTCTCTTTTCGTCTCCCATCCCACGAGAGGCACATCCAAGGTGCTGCAGAATCTTTGAGCTCAGGAGGAGAGACAGCATGCCTGCAGGGTTGCCACGACAAAGTGCAGGAAAGACCCGGGAGAGGAGAGGAAAGGATAGAAGTGCAGACGAGAGGTGGTCAGCAGTCTGAACGACAAGCCTAACTATTGTGTTATCAAAGGTGACAGAGGGAATGTGTCCACCATATATACAACAGAGCACATGACCCAGGAAAACCAAACACAAGCTTCTCACTGCATCACAAGCCGCGAGAAAAGTGCCGTCTGCTGCCATTTTACCCTCCTTCCATTGTGCCTGTGTTTCGTCTTTTGCACTGCTGTCAGCACTGTTTCAATTACTTTCCGCAGCTTATGTCTATAGTGGATTACACCAGCTCGGCGTTCGTGTGTAAGGCTGTGGGTTGACTTGTGCTTGTAGGCTATGCAGGGCTTTCTTCTTTTATTGTCTAGTCCAAAAACAATGGTGTTCTTGGCCTGCGAGCAGTTTCCTCCCCTTCATACCGCAGTGAAAGAATTATGTTGTGAATGATCCAAATTCAGAACAAAGAGATCCAATTTTGATTTCTTAATGTTGTTGTTTTTGTTTTCTTCCCTCTTTGTGCCACACTTTTTTTATTTTTAGTTGGTGGGGCTTTTTCTTCTCCTAGATTGGCTGTGCTTAGTTGTGACCTAGTTTATTAAAAGGGGGGAGTTTGGCCAAGCCATGGGAATCAGGGGCAGATTAACTTTCTGTTAGTTCTCCCTAGCAAAGCTCCATATGTCAGAGCTGCTGCCGTGAAGTCACTAGAAGAGTAAAATAACTTGTAGGGGTAAAACGCCACCGAGCAGCTGCAAACGCGAGTACTAAAAAACAAAAAAAAAAAAACGAAGCGGCTAAATTATGCTTCCCTGCAATGGCGTCATGTAAGTCACATTGTAGATAATCAGGCTGTTTAGACACATACAGAGTTCAGCATAGAAACTGAACTATTGACTGAGTCACCACAACGTGAGATAACGTGTTGTACATTATCAGCCTTTGTTGTGCTTCTTTATACACCTGAAGTAATCATGTTTACTGTCTCTCACTTAAGAATGACAACAGCAGCAAGGTTACAGCTGGAAATGGTTTGTGCCAGATAACAAAATGGGAATTTATTCCAGCATCACTGCAAAGAAGAAAATTACTTACCCTTTCTTAAACCTGCTTTCCTGTTGTCGAACCTTTCAACACACACTACCGGCACTGGAGACGTGTGCAGGAAAACACAAAGCTGCTCTAGAAGGTCAGTCACAATTCTTTTCAGCCCCCTTGACACATTCCTGTAGCCCTGATGTGGACTGTAATTACATTTCTGAGGTACACACCACAAGATGTAGGCACCTCAACAGCTCAATGCAGAAACATCATTCAGCCCTAAAAGCTGGTGTTTGCAGCTTAGTTGAGAAAAAATGGGACATATTGTTTGATTAAAACTGAAATTCCAAGTGGAAGCATTTGAGAAATCTACCGTCATCTAGCTTTTAATCACAGTAGCTATCACACACTAACTGTGTTTGCCAACAGACACATCATACACGGGTGAAAGGCAGTTTATTACTTAATTATTGGGCAGAATAAACACCCATTTGTAGCTGAGATGAGGCACTGAGGATACTTGTTTATGTCAGATGATCTGAAAACATGCGAGGCCCATCCTGAGAAACCTGTCGTCTGCTCATTGTTTATCTGTCCTTGTCTGTTTTTGCCTGATTTATTGTAAACACACCCATGTTATCCACAACCTTGCATGTAATTAAGCATATTCAGAAGTGATAACCTCACGGGATCTCAAAGCATCCACGGGGTCATCCGGCTGAAGTCGGCTTACAAAAGAAATCAGGGATCAGGAGTAAATGACAAGAGGATAAAGGGATAGAAGATCGGGGCGTTGTGGGGAAGGGTGCTCTACTTCCCGTCTTATTTTACTGCTGTCAGATTGCAGGGGCTCGCTGGTTATTTAGATGGCGGGGAGCTTTGAAAGGTCTTAAGGGTGTTTGCTTGAATTCTTTATTTCTTTAAGCAGTGTTTGGTTTCTATTTGTCAGTCAGAGCTGCTTCTTATTTATTGTATCTCTTGCTCACACGCATCCTGAACTGGACCATACTGATGAAGCTAAGGTCTCTGATAAGTTACTAGCATACGCATTGGACTGAAGGTTAGATCGCAACCAGTCGGCCAGTTGGCTGAGCTATAAACATCTCCGGTAATCAGAGTCCGACCCTGGTGTCGACCCTTCCACACAGTTCACCAATACATTTCCAAGGTCACTAATCTGGTGTCAAAGCAGTATTAGGAGGATAACAATACGATACACACAACACGCAGAACACAAACAATAACAACAAGCAGCAGGGTAAAATATCCATTGGATCATAAATGATTTCCCACTTCTACTGACACAGTGAATGGTGGAGAGATGATAAATTCAAAGAAGATTCAGATTAGCTTCCTGGTTATGCAAACGTGTGCACCCATTTGCATGGTGACACAGGATGCATAAGTGGTCACATCATGTGTGTAAGACACTTGAGATGGACAAAATGTTCCCAACCAAATGGTCACAGCGCAGGGAACATTTAGAGCAAACGCGATGAATGCAATGCGGATTGGCTGATTTAATGACTGCAGGAAAAACAAATCATGCACACACGGTCCGAACACACAGAGCACTAATCAAGACTGGTGAGTCCTGCAGGCAGATCGCTCATCTATGTCTCTGCCTTTCATTACCTGCCCTGCTTCATGTGAGGACAGTTGGATAGAGCTGCCTACTGCCTCTGCAGAGCATCTCTGCAGGGCCCCCTCATGGTGGTCACTCCTCCTCGCCACTGAAAACTACCCATGGCTACTTTTAAACTTGTATCGGATGATTAGACTTGGGTTGCATCCCAGAACACCGCTCAGCCCCAGCAGGGATTCAGCAGGGAGCATCACAGCCTATGCATAATTTCTCAAGATGGGGGGACTCACACTGAGCCAGCGAGTCCCAATCCTGCAACCGCAGACATGTGAGAGGCTTATTGAAGAGCTAAATAAGACAGTATTGAGCAGATGAGAAAAAAAATTGACCTTTCCTCCGACACCTTCAGATGGAGCAACCAGTTAAGTAGAAATCCAAGTAAATGCTCATTATTGGACAAAGAAGTACTGGGTATTTCATTTTTCCTCTTTGTATAAGGAAGTAAAACTCACCTTTCTATTTTGGTCTCTAATTTCACCTGATAGAGCCTATTGTCCTCGTCGTCGTCTCCCTCAGTCTCCATAAAGGGATTGTGGAGAATACACTCCTCTCCCCTTCTCAAACTTATCCACATCTTAATTAAAGGTTTTATGGCTTTCCTAAGTTTCATTTTGTATTTCTCCTCAGTCATCTTATCTAAATGCTAAAACGAAAGGCAATTTTCAAAATCTGAAGAGAAAAACTGCATTTTTGGAACAACAACAGCAACAGAATAATGTTATGAAGATATTTGTGGGCCTCTCTATCTGCCAAATGAGGAGATTGCAGTCTCTTTCATCCAGTTCTAATCAACGCTGAACATGTGGGAAACTAATGGTGTTTTTCTGTTTGCAAAACAGTGCTCGCTTCACCTCTGAGTGGGACAGTATACGGGATTGAACAGATTATAGACTGTGCTGTACATAACAGTGGGTCAAATGTACAAAATGTGCATCTTTTATTTTTAATGGCTTATGAATATTTAACTGCCAGGGTCACTTAGCAAAAATCCACAGTGGAAATCAATAAATTGGTTTTTTAAATGGAAACCTGGGTAAAGCATTTATTTTCACCAAAAATACTATAAATTACCCTGAGCTTAATCTCTTGAGCACTCTGCCAGAGCGAAAAACCAGCAATTTCTGACAGCTCTGAGTGTGTGAGAGACAGAGAGTTGTTATGGGTGTGTGCATGGATTTGTGTTTGGTTGTGAGCCCCTTGTTGTGCATTTTGCACTACTGACTGTACTTTTTTAGCAGGCCGTCTGTGTGTACAGTGCACAACTTGATTCGAGTGGGATTTATGTATACAGTACGTGTTTATACGACTATAAAGGCATCTTTCATTCTGTCATGCTCATAAATTTAATTTCTAAGTCAAGAAACATGAAACAGGAATTAAAAAAACAGACTTTCACTGTGACTGGATGTGCGCCAGCAGACTTTCAGCCAATTTTTTTTTTTCTTCTCAGCTTTTTTCTTTATCCAACAGTGAAACGTTTTAACTGGGGGTGATTGTGCAGACCTATCTGCCAAGGGTTCTAGGGAGAGCAATGGTGTTACCATGGTGCTCGCACCCCTCTCTGTGCTGTAAACAGGAGCCAGTGATTCCCCATTGGGATGATTTTGCATGCAGGTTGGAGAGAGAAAGCTGTTGGCCCCCCAAATGCATTCCATCACCATCACCCTAAGGGTCCACTGCTGGAGGCTTATTTTAACACATAGAGTAGAGGAGGGACAGGGGGTTTGGGGGCAGCGGAAGGGATGGTGATATAAGACGGAAAGAGGGTTTTTAGGGGAATAAGTCGAGGTGAATGTGAAGGAACGCATAAAAGAGATACAGATGCAGAGATTGGTGAGGACTAGAAATAGACACCTGAGCGTATTGGAAGAGTAAGAATAAAAAAAAAATGGTAGAGTGGGATTAAATGCTTTGAAGGTATAGCTGTCTGAATTTACATATCTCAAAATGTTACCCAGGATGATTGCTCCGCTGTAGCTCTGGGGGGTGGGGGACGGTCGGGGGGGGATCTCTTTTGCATGAGACTTCAAAAATCAGCCCAAGACAACTATAAGCAGCACAATCTAACATCAGTAGCTTCTCCAGGAAAATGTTATCTGAACCATCCTCGGCGGTCTTAGTGAGGCCCCATACATAGCCCCGGGTTAGTGATAGGGGCATACTGATGAGCAGTCACGATGCAGTGTGAGTCTGAAGCAAGCTGCTATAGCTTAGAAGCTGGAGTCTTATCTCAGGTCTGATTTTTTTTATTTACTTTTTGGAGTCCAATCCTTTTTATCTGTGATCTAACCTGCAATGACGAGATAAAGCTGTGCTGACTTTTCCATAAATGCACTTATCAGAGCTGTACAAGCTCTCCAATGCCAATGAGATGGGCAGGATAATCACTTAGCATTCAGTATGCATGCCTTCACCTACACTGCCCTGTGTTTCACACACTCTTGCCCACAGATACACAAACAAACGCACACATACACCTACAGTACATGAACTCCCGCACAAAGCACAGAGGTGCATACACAAACACACTTTTCCACTTGTGTTGCTGTGTCTACAGGCTATTCACGGTAATAGCTTGGGCTTTCAGCTCTAAGTGTGTTTTTTTTTTTTTGCTCCAATCATACAATAGTGCCTGCTGAGCTGGCAAGTAAGAATATCAAACAGCAAATGAAATTCCTGAGAGCCATCTGCACCAATACCAACTTGTAACATGAATTTTTCATCATTTGGTGTGGTAATATTACCTCATTAGAGTACTCAGGCAGCCATTCAATAAGCGTGGTCATTCTCCCCGCCAACACTGGATCAGCGGTTGAATCAAAACAGCTTAATTCATTCACCCAACCCTCCACACAAAAATATCAATACACACATGAGCATATAGTGTTTTACTGTACACAGACATGTAATGAGGGCCATGTGTGAGGCTGAAAATGGACATGCAGGAGACAGTCAATGGGAACATATGCATAATCAGATCTAAAGGCAGATGCGTAATGCCCAGTGTCGCACAAACAGTCTGTATCTTTCTCCCTCACACCCACAGTCTTTCCATCTTTTTCTATCGGCTTGTCTGTCTCACTCAGTCTCTTTTACTCATTCTTCCACTCCCACTGGGATCAAAAGGTATCAGAGATGTTGAGGGGTGTGTGTGCGCGTGAAGCATTACCCATACAAATATTCCAAGCAGGTCTTAGAGAGAGTCTAAGTAACTCCGATCTGGTACATTCATTACTTCTGTGGCTCTCCACCCTTATGCTTGCTTGCAGCCGACAGCTGCTGGCTCTTTTGGACGGTTGAGGTCTCCCGGTAGAAGTCAGGGGGAAAACACCATTTTCACCTGGCTGCTGTTTATTTGTGGGATGAAAACATCACAGGTTGGGACGTTGCAGCATCTAGCAGGTGTTACGCACACGTGGTAAGGAAGGGCTAGCTAGTTATTTATTAAATTCTGTGGCTAGGAAAATATTTACATGTCTTTGCGGCTGTGTTTTCCTGCGCGCTGCTGCAGGAGCACGGTGTTGTTTTTGTCTCTCTAGTCATCATTCAGGGCTGGTTTTCTTACTGCTATTTTCACCGCAGGAAGCTATAACAGTGACGGAAGTTATAATATGATAATGGCAGCAAGAACAGCGGTCTCAGGAAGCATACATTATAAGAACTTTTTTTTTTTTTTTTTTTTTTAAG